>JACJUY010002069.1:14187-91921 GCA_014220935.1 Platorchestia sp. MABIK
ACGCAACTTGACTGTTAAACAATACCACGACATGTCCCACCCTGGAACAGATAGGACTTTCCGCTTAATTACGGAACGTTTTGTCTGGCCCGGGATGCGTAAGACCATATGAGAATTCGTGCGTAGTTGTCCCGATTGCCAAGCGAGTAAGGTAACCCGGCACAATTAGGCCGCGGTCCAACCCTGTACATTCTCTGGAAACAAATTTGATGCCGTAAACATAGACCTGGTCGGTCCCTTACCTAACTCCCGTGGCTTTGAATATATACTAACAATGATCGATCGTTTCTCGCGTTGGGTCGAGGCTGTCCCCATTCCTAACATAACGGCAGAGACTGTTGGTAGAGCTTTCGTGGAGACTTGGATTGCTCGTTACGGAGTTCCGTTGAGCATCACGCATGACCGCGGCGCCCAATTTACTTCATCCCTCTGGGCAGAAATATGTAAAAATCTCGGTTGTGCCAACATTACCACAACCGCGTTCCACCCCCAGGCGAATGGACTCATCGAGAGAGTTCACAGGGACTTGAAGTCCGCTTTGCGTTGTTTAAGATGTCAAAATGACTGGGTGGACCGTTTGCCTGTGGTGCTGCTGTCCTTGAGGAACTTGTTTAGGCAGGATCACCAGTGCACTTCCTCTGAAATAATGTACGGGCAATCCTTAAGGTTGCCCGGCGACATTGTTGACCCGTTGACCGAGATAGACGACTCCCCCCGTAACACGACTGATTACGCGACACGCCTCAAAAGTTCCATGCGCGAGATCGTTTACGTCCCTCCTCGGTCACCCCAAACAACGGAACGCTTAGACCCTAATTTACAAACATGTACCCATGTTTACGTTCGCGTGGATTCGGTCAAGCCTCCCCTGAGGCGGCCCTACGACGGGCCCTACAAAGTGCTAAAACGCACAACCAAGTACTTCGTCATAGATAAGAACTTTAAGAGCGATAGTGTTAGTATAGACCGATTAAAGGCAGCCTATCTCTCCCCAGCTGCTGAACCATCTGTCTTGTCCCCGGAAACGCAACCAGTCTTGCGATCTGGTCTCAGGTCAACACNATGGATAGGTCAAGTGCACTTTCTCTTCAAGATCAATGAACTTTAAGGAATCTTTATTGCCAGCATTTCGACAAAGAGCAATTATACATGATTCGCAACGCAGAACATTTTTTAATTTTCTTACTATGTATCCTCCTATATAAGAAACAACATTATAAAAATACACTGAATTGGAAAAAAATTTGGCACTATTTTCTACATATTTGGTACATGTATCCCCTTTCCATGAATCATTGCATTGAACATCGTCAGACATTATTCTATTCATAGAACACGAATTGTTAAACACTGTTATAGCGCAAGATGAGATCCATAAAGATGTGTTACTTCTACTAGATGCTGTCAAAATTATTACATCTTCAAAAGACGGGCAGTAACCATTAAGAACATCTTTTATTTTGTTGTGAACAAATAGACGTTTATAGGAACAAGCAAATTTTTTTCCTGTCGGGTTGTTATTGCAAACACCTCTGCTTTAAATTTTCCAGAAAATTAATTTTAAATGATCTTGACTTATTTTATACTTAAGTAAAAAAACACATGCCCAGTTTTACAATTTGGTGGCGCAAGTTATTAATGTTTTTAATTCGAATTGAAAATCCTTTAAATCCTGTTTTCAGAACTGACTCGCAGATTAGGTTGACAGATGTTGGGCAGCAAAATGATGTTATATACAAAGTGTCTTCATCATGGGTAGAAAATACATTGCCGGCATCATTTGAGTTAATAGGTTTCTTATATCCAAATGACAAATTATTTCTGGAATTTAATATATCAAACTCCCTTATAAATTTTATTGTTGCCTCACTACCGCTAAAACCGTCCATATTATTTTTTTTTTTCAGACAAATTGTAATCCATCTGCAACGGAATCACTTAAAAGTTAAGCAGCAAGTTTGATATTCATCTTTTCTTAAGTAGCTTATGTGTAACTTCTAGCTAAATGTATTCTTGTTGAAGTTTGTAATACATGAAATTACTGTACGTACACGTGAAAACTTATGTCTGAATATTTTTGAGAGTACTACTGCACTTGTGTATAATGCATGAGCTCGGCATATTGGGAAAATAGTCCTTGAACGCAGCATGGATAGCTCCGCCCTTCCACGCCGAGCGCCAGTTGCAAACTGAGCTCCACCCACCTCCACCTCCGTGTGTGGGGTACGTCACCCTGCAGCTACCGAAAATTGGCTTCACTATAGAGCGCTGACGCCGGTTCCATCTATCAAACTTCCTTGCTCTAAATAGATAGCAGAAAACAAAATTCGTCAATCAACAGAACACTCGATTTATCCCATTAGAATGTACTAATGCCCTAACAACGAATTTCGGCGACCTCGGTAGCATTACCTCAATTAATTCCCGTGTTAAAGGGATTCCCTGCTGTATTTCCAAAGGTTTAGGTAGACGCCGGATAAAGAGCGCCTCCTGTAGCATTGCTTGCATATCTTGAAAGTTTGCTACTAAGCGTTCCGTTTTAGCTTTTTGAATTTGATGTGTTCACATGCTTAGGCTGGCACGCCAGAAGCTGGATTTGAACGAATGACTTAGAGAGCATTGAATTGATGAATTTGCTTCTCATAGGAATGTTAGATTCATTTTAGCTCCATAGAATCAGAACTCCCATGAAAATCAAATAATGGTGGTGGGAAACCAAACGAGTTTTTCAAATCTACCATTGAAATTGGCAATCCTATAGAAGTGAAGATCTTAGAATCCCGGAAATTAACAGCAGCTCTTAATAGGTTTTCATTTCGGTTTCATGCGTACATTGAAATTTGCGAAATTACTGTTTGTCAAGAACCTATGAAAATACACATTATCCTAGAAAATAAACCATTTAACTATATGAAAAACAATTCATCCTTGATTTCTGAGAATAAAAGAAAAAACTATTGGACAGAGATGGAGATATGCCTGACTTTTTTTTCTTAGTTGCATTCATGTAATAGAGTTTACTTTTTTGGAAGAAAATTTATTCTACACAACACGCTGAACTACTGTAAAGTCGGTTGTTTTTTGAGATGTGTCGCATTTTTGAGGAGCGCTCGACGGCATAGTTTGTTAGCGGCAAATGTTTGAAAAGCTAAGGTTTCGCACACCGTAGTTTGAGGCAGTTGGTGAACTGTTGCAGAGAGATGTGTTCCTGAAAAAAATGTAAGAGACACTTGTGCAGCTTCAATGTGACTTGAAACATGTACACATTTGTCTCATTATCTTTTTTATAGTAGGTGCTGGTTTCAAATAAAGTTTTGTGTAAAGAAAGAATTACTCGAAACTAGATTTGCCGTTGATGCAAGGTGTGAATAAATGAATTGGTAAAGGAAATTTTGTACCGTAAGCAGTTGATGGTACATCCTATCCAAGTAAGCGTAAGTTAGGTCACTAGATCCTTTGACGGAGAGCCAAGTGAATTTAGTGTCACAAGTTCTGACGAGGCAGTTTTCTATGCGTCGGATTGAGACGTATTAAATTTTCATTTATTGTTCGCTCCACTGGAAAAGCAAGTGTAATTTATTATTTTTCGTAGGAATCATGCAATTACAAACTATTTTTCTCAGTGCAATGCTGTGCCGCCCTCCATACACCGCTTACCGATGAGCCGCATAAAAGCGATCATCGTGTCTGCTTAATAGGCCCTATTTCACGGGGCAAAAATTGCTCCTGGAAGCAGCGACGGGTGCCTCTGGAATCAACTGACTGCAGTTGCAGGGGAGTTTTGGTTTTCTCGCTTGTTCAGAAACCTCGAGCAGCTCAGAGCGACCGTCGACTGAGCAGTGCTCGACTGACCATCGTAGAGTAAGGATGGTTGCGACACCGCCCTCCACTGAGTCAGCATAAGCTCGGTCCGCCATTTAATAGGTAGTCGAAGGATTTCACACTTTGACTGTGGCAACTAAGTATTAAGTTCAACACCAAACTCAAATTTTAGGTCAATTGTAGTAAACTACTTTGAAAATCCCAAACATAAACTGAATCGTGCCTTCATTTAGCTTTGATTAAATATTAATGAAAACTGAGTTTGCGACTACTGGTCGGTCAGCAGCATTATGNAGCTGAATATCACCATTTACCATCCATTAGTGTTACGTTTCATTTTCAAATGTTGTCACTTTTCCATTATAATTGAAAACTTATCAGGTAGTATTTTACGATAAATAAAGTGGTCGGAAATTTAAAAAAGATAAACCATAGTTTTATAAGTTTAAACAGTTTAGCTGAATATGATGTAACAATCAAAGCCATGAAAAATAGAAAAACATTACTACCTGCCACAAAAGTGACAGGAAAAAGAAGATTGACTCTATGAAGTCACGTAACTTAATGTGCATTCATTTTAAACAACAAACAATTTAAACAATTTATTTACCACAGGTGATACAGAGGTAGAATGATTCTTAAGGCTAGTACAATGGTCAAACTAGAGTATAGCTACCTGTGGGCCCGAACAAGTTCAGCGACTTCTAGGGCATCCTACCATCACATTATTCTAAGGTGTACAATAATGTTTAACCTAGTTCACTTAACCTAGTTTCGCAATAGACTGATCACTGAGATAATTGACATTTAATGCTGTATTTTACAAAATAGGTCAAATCGGCTTTATTTAACAAGTAATATATTCGATAAAACGGTTATGAACAGACCGAAGATCGATTATGTTACCTATGGTAAATCACATTATTTGGACCAGACATGTATGAGGAATGATGTGACTTGATGGTTTTAATTTTCTATGATAAGTAGCTGGTAGGAAAATAGGCAATACTTTATTCGGCTTTCAATGATCAAACCATTTTACTATGTTTTTTAGACTTGAACCTAACTATATCAAAACAGCAAATGAATGAACTTAACACTTTAACTGCGACGTGCGCCACGGGTGGTACACGGAGGTAATTTTCATAATGCTGCTGACCGACCAGTAGTCACAAACAAAATTTTCATAAATATTTAATCAAAGCTAAATGAAGGCACGATCCAGTTCATGTTTGGTATTTTCGAAATAGTTTACTACCATGTTTGGTATTTTCAAAGTAGTTTACTACAATTGACCTAAAATTTGAGTTTGGTGTTGAACTTAGTATTTGGTTGCCGTAGTCAAAATGTTAATTAAGTGATTTACTGTTTCTTTTGTTTATTACTGTGCGGTATAAAAACATGAATTATTATGTTGATTTGCAAATATAAGCTGTAAAAAAGATGTTGAAAGTTTATTACAATATTATGATGTTGTTAACAGTGCATTTCATATTGATTCTCACAAATTAAAGATTATTTTCATATAAGTTAATAATACATCAAATGATTATTTTGAATCAATAGGTGTATGATTCTTCAATCTCATTCATTTTTAGAGAATTTAGACAATAAATAATACAAGGACATTAAAAATCGTCAAAACAGGATCTAAGTTTTGTATACGTTCTTAATGCTTTTCATTTAACGATGAAATGAAGAAGTCACATGCCTCAGTCTCTGCGAGCTATAACCTTCCTCGGCAATTTGTAACGCCACCATGGTTGCCTTGTCTAACAGCGCACCCACAAGTTGCATCATTTCAGTTACCGTAGTCGATGCAAAGTGTTGCCCCATGTAATAGGGCCTTAAGGCCCCCTCCCACGCACAAATATGTCTGCAGACAAATGTGAACGGGTGCTGAATTCGTGAGTTTGTACGCTCATTTCAGGTTGACACAGACTGTATGAGTCAGATGAGGTAGCTTGATAATTTTGGAGCGACCGGCTTCAAACTTTGACACCACGTGAGTGTCAAGCCAGCTTCCGTGGGTGGTGCGCGCCTGTACTTTGCCTCTCTCCCTTCCTGTGCACTTCATTAAGCAATTTCACATTTGCATATTCACTACTTTTTAGGAACCTTTCTTTAGCCCATTTTGAGCGAGCTTTTACACTTTTTTCTTCTCATTCATTGCAATTATATCGAATCCCATCAACTGTACGAACTCACCGACTATAGCCGCCATTCTTGTGCGCACCCTCCACCTGGCTGCTACTGGCACACTGAAAGCGACTGAAGAGAGCGGTCTGAGTGCCAGTCTTCGTCATGTTTGAAGTGCATTGTTTGTATCGTGTGCGGGGCCTTGAGACCGTCAAACTGAACTCTGCTCAGATTGTCAGCAGATTTACTTGTGCGTGTGAGGGGCCTTTATCGCAACCAGCAACAGTCCGCCATTCTACAAGCCTCGCATTCAAATAAAATTGAAACCTTGGGGTCAGCAGCTTTCTCTACCCTCGCCTAGTGACCAACGGAGTCACAATGCGTAGCGTCTGAAAGCCCGGAAATGTCACCCTTGAATTTTATCATGTGTTTTAGTGAGTTGCTGGTATTTCAAAATTAATCAAACGAGCGTACAAAACAAACTTTCTGTCGATGTCACGTTCAATCCCGAAAATTTTCTGCTGGTTCATGCGTTCAGTATTTCAATGAATCATGACGTGATCTAATTAGTGCCAGCTCAAAAATAGTTAGTGCAAAAATAGAAAGAAGTAAATTATCTGAGCATACACAATCGCCATTTTTGTGCGAGTTGATGAATTATTCTCATCAACGTACAAACAGTAGAAAAACTGTTATTATCTGGTTGGGGTGAAGAGAAGTATTATGGCTTTTGATGTCTAATTAAAAAACTTTTCAAAACTTGCCATGGAGTAGTCACGTAAATGATGTTGCGGTGAAAAACTCAAGATCGGTCACTTTGTGCCTCAGTTTCGTATCATTTCAAGCAGGTTCTGAACGCTGGCGGGAAAATTTATTATTTCAGCTTTGAAATTAATGACGGAAGGATTGAATTTTAAAGAATGATCCCATAGCTTGACACGAAACGTAGAATACGAATGTTCGAATTTTTTTCAAGCAGTAATAGTACTCACGCTAAAAGGGTCATTGTCGGGCTTAATACACATGCATGGAATGAAGATGATCGCTCTCACTAATTTACAAAACACCACACCCTCTCTTCTTACACCCGCTCGTACGTTTATTCACCAACCACTTCAACCAAAAATTGAAGAAAAGTATAATCACACATGGCACTTTTTCTAAATATCAATCTAGACTCTTATTCGTACTTATCATTTAGCGAGTGAATGGTGCTTAAATTACTTTTTCATTTTTTAAGTCAGAGTGTGCATTGACACGTATTGTAACGTAATACAGTCTTCGTTAAAAAATTTTTCTCCAATGATTTCCCGCAGTTTGGCGCTGTTATATAATCTCAATCGGCAACTAAATTTCAGCCGCTTTTTATTTTTTCGTTTTTTGCGTTCATGCCGTTCTAATGGAATGTAATGTATGAAAAATGAACATTTTCGACTTCTTTTTTGCTTTTAATCAAGGTTTTAAGGCCTTAAATGTTATTCGTAACATTTGATTGGTATACCAAATTAAAAATGGAAATATTGACCTCAAATGCGCATCTCGTTGTTGTTGCGCAGTTGAGTTGGATGAAGTGCGATTTTACAAACTTCTGTGTGAACATCTGCGAACAACGCGAGAACTGGCAGCAAAAGTAAAATGCTCCAACACTGCTATAGAGAAGCATCTTCACTCTATGGGTAACGTTCAGAAGATTGGAACATGGCTTCCGCAGCTTTTAAGTGAGAACAAAAATCCACAAGCTGCAAAATTTGTTGGTTTGCCTGCTCGTTACCACTCTTCTTCTGAACACAAGAAAGGATTTGAAGCACTATGCGTGGAGTTTCGTTCAATACTGATGCAGAAATTAGAGCTTGGTTGGATCAATTATTGGAGTCGAAATCGGGTGATTCCGACCAACGAAGTATAAAAAATGTTGTTGAACTTTTTGACACCACAGGCAAATATATTAATGAATATGAATTTTTATTTTCAATGAAATATTTTATAAAATTTAAATTTTTCAAAAACGGTTGAAACTTATACAGATGTCAACACAATATTTCAGGGAAGGTTCAGCGCATTAGATAGTACCGATATTTTTGGTCACTGCAAATCGATAATATGTAGCTAATTCTAACAACGTGCTTCTGCACTTCATCCGGCATAGAATCTCCATGTTGATAGGAAGTGACCACTAACCACCAGTACAGTTCTAAAGCGAAATGCATAATACAATAACACAAAGTTCACCGCCAAAATTATGCAATAGCGCTAGCGGTCAAAGTGCTGTAAAACTGCTGCATAACCAATGTTCGAGTATTATCCAACTTCAACTTACGCCGTCTTGTTTCATCGCATTGCCACTGCCATTTGATATTGTAGTACTGCGTCACTCTCCATCACTACATCAAGGTTGACATGTTCTGCAACACTGACTTGAAAGATTTTGCAAAATATTTCATCCGATCTGACTTTTTAAAAGTGGAAGGACGAACTTTCTATCAGGGAAAGAAAGTTCGAACTTTCTATCAGCTCCCGGTAAAGAGAATTCAAACAAGCGTCTACGGATGTGAGCAAACATTACAAAAGTGGACCATTAAATATAACTCTTCTTTCGCAAATTTCAATCGCTGTACAACACCGCTCATTTGCAAAATAAAATTTGCAAATTGAAAATAAATCAATTATGCTTCATATGCTGAAAATTTTGCTCAAGAAAATACGTCACCCCCATTTTTTACTTAATAATGCTCTCATTTGAGGACAATATTCCCTCCGGGAACAAAGCAGCTTTTTCGATAATTCACTTTGCTGCAGCACATCCATTAACGCTTATTCATTTTATCGAGCTTCCTGGAAAAAGTTCCGTTTAGTTGAAATAAAAAAGACTTTCAACGAATGATGTAATATATTTTAGGACTTTTCACTGCAGGGATGGGGTGTGAATTCTTCTAAGGAGCGTGAAAGAGAAAACGTTGTGCTGAAGGAATCTGAATCATTAGTTTATAGAAGAGACAAATTGGATTGACGAGGAAGAATTTGAGTTGAATCAGAAGATGAGGTAAACATGGAAATTAGCTGCAATTGGCTTCCATGAAAGAAAATGATGATAAATGAACTGTGAAATTCTGCGTTATAGCACTGTTTTGAAACATTTTCACAGTTTACTGAGACTACGTATTTCAAATGAGCATTTTAACTTATGATTTATCAGGAAAGAGTTTTACCACGTATGTGGTTTAAAAGTTTTACTTATGTAAATTTTAAAGAACAGCTTATTAATTGTCTCATAGATCAATGAATAAAGAGCAATGCATGATCATAAAAACAAAATACCAGAGCTCTTAGTTTTATGGTTTAGCAGTTACACCTTTTAAAGTCAGATTTTCACTCACAAATTCGCGAAAAATTATTTATGTAAAGTTTTGTAATTTTTAGGTCATTTTTGCAAAAACCTTTGCAAGATTGTGCCGGGTTATTCTTCCAAAGAGCCCTTTTTTGAGACAAAGGCAACTACAATCTTATAAAAGATTTAGCTTATTTTGCCTAAGCAGTGACACATATGATTGCTTTAAATTCTGACATCCTAGAGATAGGGGCGGGACGCCAATGAAACTGAATGATGGGTTAATTGGGTGGAGTAACATCTGATGGAATTCTTAAATTTGTTTATGCTCACCCGGACTTATAATTTACTTACAAATGATCCTCTTGCATACCTAAATGTTCATCTTATGTACCCAAATGGTCACAATACATGACCATTGAGGCCTAATATTTCTTTCAACAGTTTAACTTATGATAATTACGAACTGGCTCCAGAATGAGCGGTTTGCAGTTGTTAGGTTTCATTACTAGATCTATTTGATTTGCCAAATTGAATTTGCATTCTAATTAAAAGGACACCGTACACATTTGTTAGGCCAATTGATTAAAAAATTTGATTTGCTTTAAATTGAAGCTATACATGTGTTGAACATCCACAATAAATTTCACAGGCTTGCATGCAATAGAACGCTCAATATGGGGGGTGGACTGGTTGTGAGGGAAGCTGTTTTTGATGTAAAAAAGTTTTCAACAAAACTTTTTTACGTGTTAAATAACAAATCCTTTAAAACTTTTTCAATCATACACACAAAACAACAAAAAAAAAATGGTTAACAAGCAAACAGAGTGTTATATTGTTAAAATGACACTTTGTTTTTTTCGCTTCTGTGGAAACCTTAAACTTTCCTCACGTGAAATGCTACTGTGCCTACAATTTTTGATGTAGAGGGTTGATATTATTTTTTTTTAAAAGAAGAATAATAGGGCCACAGCCCCGAGGAGGGAATTTGAGATTTTCGAATTAGGTAAAAAACAGAAGGTCGTCAAAATGAAAATATCGAGATTTTTGGCCATATTTCTAAATTGGGTTTTCATTGAAAATATCTCAGAAACCAAAGCGAGTTTCAAACATTCCTACCTCGGGGCTGTGGCCCGAATGTTTGTCTTTCAAATGACACTTATTTCATGTCTATAGGTTGAAATTTTTAGTAGAAGTAAGGTTTGCCGTAGCTCCCTATTTCCGTTTTCTTTGCCGTAACTCATTTTCTATGAAGCAAATCAAAAATTTTTGTCAAAGTGACCCCTATTTTTTCCTACGTTTTATCAGTCTGTCAAAGTTAATAAACATTGGTTCGTGAATAAAGAGTATGTTGCAGAAGGTGTACGGTCCCCTTCAGGTTTCATTGAAGACGTTAGGGAACACTTACGCAGAAAGTGAACACTTTATTGCCTAAAATATTTTTAGGCAATTTCTATGCTATCAAAGTATTTAAACTACACAATGAATGAATTTTGAAGCGTTGCCTGGAGACGACTTTGAGATTTTTGAAGTAGTTAGAAAAGGCGTGACTGATGTAACATTATTTGCTTATAGTGCAAGCGCACACTTCTCGTCTAAAGTGAAAAGTGCAATCGTATGGGTATCTTTTTAATTTAAATTAAAAAGTTTTTTCCAAACTTTGGTTTTCTTTCTTCAAAATTTATTACGATGTAACACAAGAAATTCGGTCATTTAATCTAGAAATGTAGGTAAATAAAAGAGTGAATATCACGTTACACTGGCACCAGTTCGAAATTCTTTTCAGTTCATCGAGACAACTTATTTCGAATCAGTTTTTCAATTAATGCTTAACTCGCATTTGATCAAATTGTGTTACTGAAAACTTTAACCTAGGTACGTGATTTATTTTTTTTATGCGAGAGCATTTGAGGGGAATTTCTTTCGAGTTACATAGAACAAATGAAAGCTTCTTAAGTAGGAGAAACTCAGAACAGTATATGGATGCATTCGAGCAAAGTGTGCTATGGAAAACGTGCGTGTTGATTTTCTTAATCATGATTGGCGTGCGCAGATGAATTTTGGTATTTCTGCAAGAAATTCAATAAAATATTTCGTTAATTCACGTTTAACTATTTCAGCACATAAGCCTTTACAAGTCATCGAGAGAAAAAATGAGTCATTTTCAGGCGCAGGTCAATGAAATACAAACTTGATCAACCTATAAGTAAAACCATCATTTTGCCCAAATTTTTTGACTGACGGTGTTGTAATACTGGACGGTAATTTCATTGTGGAAATTGAAATATGTGGTAATTGATGGTACGTGAAAAAATTCGTACAAGATAATATTTTAGGTTTTGAACACTTTTTCTGCGTGAGAAAAGAAATTTGGTCCATCTTGATTTGTTGAAAATCTAGAAATGTAGGTACATTATTCATAATAAATTTTGGTCTAATAATTCATTTATAAAAACTTAAGTTTTCATCAAAATTTAATTTTCAGTACAAAGATTCGTTGATGCGTTGTAGATCCCAAACAATTCTACAGACGAACATAGAAATTGTTCAATGACCATATCTATTTAATCGAAGACAGTGCACTGTTAATTTCTAAAGAGGAATGCATTTGTCATACAAGAATATTTTACTGAGCTGCCCGAATTCAACATTTGTGCAATTGAAATCAAAAGAAGTGGCCTTCGATTTTTATGCGAAAACATTTGTCCTGTGACTTTAACTTGAAGCAATAATGTGTGGCCTTCATTGGATTACATTACATCGAGAAGTAGCGAGTGACCAGCGTTCAAAATTGTGGAAAAGGTTTTTTGAATAAAATCGTTTGCAACTAAATGTTTCATGGTCTTTCATAGTTTAATAGTCTTTCTTCCTAACTCACTGTTATCATGCGCAGGGAATGCTGTGTTGGATTACCACTCGTTCATAGATTCCGCATCCCCTTTACTCCATACTAAATGATACCTATATCTTTTCTCTCTTTAGACCGCATTTGTTGCGATTGAGAAGGCTTGAACTAACTTATCTAATCTAATCTGCGTAAGCAGTCTCCGTTCAGTGCAAAAAAGGAACACTTATACGAAACAGGAACGTGTTTATGACCGTGATGTTCGGAAAAATATTGCATGTTCAAAGAATATTGGTTTTTAGTCACCTAATCCAGTAAACATTGCACTTTGTCTATTATAAAGCCTAACGAGATGTTGAAAGAGAGTAATTTTTGTTTGTTGTTGTTTCCACTTTTTGAAATATGAAAAGAAAGAGCAGAACTTGGAAACCACGCTGATTTAGTACATTCACTGAAGTTCAAGAATTAGTACGTTAAGAACTTTAGTACTATTCAGCTCATTTTTATTGTGAATTTATGACAGGATGACGATTGTTGGTCAATAAAAAGTGAGTATTGTTTGAATATTAATGTAAATGAAGACACCAAACAGAGCAAGAAAAATAGCAGACAACCACACAGTGTTAATTGCTAACTGCAACTGGACCATCGGCCGCAATCACATGCCTAGAGTTACCAGATGTTTTGAATTTTTTTCAGCCAAATCATAGTTGAAACATGAAGAAAAAACAACTTGAACCGTTTAATTTTTATTCATGGATAACTGTAAACTTACGCAGTCTTACTTTCAAAAATATGTTGACCAAAATACGCCATGAAATAGTTTATTAAACATATTAAAAACAATAATTTATCCCATCCAGCGCATAGGCAACGCGCCATCATTAATCGTTCAATGTGCCGCATGCCCCGCAGGTTGGCAAACACTGATTAGTACAAAGCGTAACTCAACCTCGCTCTACAAATACAAATGTGCCCTGCTAATTAAATCTGAAACAACATGAATATGTCCAGCGGAATTCCTACATGGCCGCTAACATTTTATTTTAGAGGTTACGTTCTAAGGGGAACGTCTACCCAGAATCCAAAAAATCCTGGGTTTTCTTTTTATTGCTTTATTTCAATAGAGATTTGCTTACTTCACGAGCTGTCAAATTTGCAGATTGATCTGAGCATCGCCAGTGGGGGAAATGGGGATGGGAAGAGAAGGAGGGTCCAATCAGCAGGCAGCGCCGACCAGCAAGTGCATGTGCCACACCCCTGAAAATTCTGTTTTTTTTTGTGGTTTTAATTGCTTTACTCAATGTAGAAGTCCTTGTTTAACATGCTAGTCATTATTCAGAACGTTCTGTGCTTCATGAGAGTGGCAAACAAGGGGGGAAGGGGATGGATTCGCAAACACAGCTGTTATCGCCGAACAGCCACCTCTGTAGACACGAACCGGAAATATCTAGATTCTGTGTTGTTGATCTATTCGACACAGAACTCCTTAGTTTACAATCTAGCAAAGCTACTCAACGTTCTTTGCTCCGTGAGAGGGGGAAACAAAGGGGGAAGGAGGGGAGCGCATTGAGGGGGACGCCGCAGCGTGCGCCCCTGGGGGGTGATACGTATCTATGATACCCATTGTGCTACCTGTTGCTTCGAGGAACCATGAAAATCTTACAAGAAAACATATTCATAAGTTTCGAAAGTACTCAGAACGTCAAGCGCATCAATTTTCCCAAGCCATATAGCTTGAAATTGAAAAAAAATTAGAAATGGAAAAAGGCGTTTCCTGAAAAGTTGCAGATAAAAAGTTCAAAATCAATCGCCTCCAAAATTTATTAGAGTAAAGCAATGATTTATGCCTCATTGAATGCGAAAATAGTTGGTAAATAGCTGGACTTGAGCTCGTCAGGAAATTCATAGTTATCTTTTAGTTACATGAAAAAATCTACGGAAAAGTGCATGCCTTTTTGATTTTTTTTTTCAAAATTCAAGCAAAATGAACTTCCCCGAATTTCATGACGAGCCCACGTCCAGCTATGCACCAGCTCTTTGCACAATTAATGAGACCTAAATAATTGATATACGGTAATAACTTATGGAGGAGATATTTTTTGAAAAACCTTATTTTTATACCCATTTTTCCCAATTATCTTCGCAATCATGGCATATATGGGAAAAAGTCTTGAATATGAGCCATATTTACTTTCAGAAATACATACGTATGCCAAATTTCATAGATCTTGATCTCATAGAACAAACGTGAGAGCCATTTTCTCGAATGCGTCCGGACGTTCCCCTTAAGCGGTCATCCACACTGCCACTCACAGGGGTGAAATGGTAATTTTCTGAAGGAAAATTTGGCAAAGCAGTCTTGTAAAGATGCTAAGGAGGAATTAAGAAGTTTTGTTTTCAGCAACAATATACTACATATCCTTACCTAGACTTTTCTGAAATATCTCAAATACGCGTTTTTGGTTTCAGAAAATAAAGTTAGGGAGGCCATTCGGGTAAAAATCAGAATAACGATAAATCCTTCAGCCTATCTGATAGAGAATTTGAACGCAAATCTAACGATTTCACTGGCTCGTGTGTACGTCTATTGGTTCGTCTACCTGAGTCGAAGAAAGGTTTGAAAATAATACAAAAAAAAGAGCAAATTTTTAGAAAACGGCTGTCCTGAAAACTTAGAAAACTTTCAGTTTTTACATTTGAAGTAGATCTTCTCCTACAGTTTTAAAGGTATAGGAAAGGCAAATTCATCAACCGGCAAATTTTACATGAGTTGTTTTGATTGGCCTTCATATAATTGAAAAAGGCTCACTAATATTTGTCCACACTTCGCTGGGCCACCCGGTATATTTTCCGCAATACTCATTTTTTCAATTTTTTCGGTAAATTAAATTTTTTATTGAAATTTCGAAAAAAATACGAGTCCAAAATATGTTGATGTACCATTTTATAATTATGGAAAAAATTTCAGAAAATCTGTCGAAAAATGGACTTTTATTTTCACCAGCACGGTCCTCTTAATTGATATCTGAAATTCGTTTCATTTTTGCTTGGTTCATGAGGCCATGCATCAATGCCATATCTATTACAGTGAATTTTNATAACTGAAGTACTTTTGTTTTTATTGACCTTTCAAATAAGTAAGTTTCTCTGGCGCACCCTGTACTAAAGTGTAAAGTTCGTCTTTCTGATGACAAGTGACGGCTGCAAATTTTCAAAAGCTGCAAATGTAAGTAGCTTCTCAGTAGCACAGGGGAGGGGGAAAAAAGAACACATAGATTTGACCGTTCTTTTTCCGCCACCCTTTACAATCACTCATGCGCTAAACCAAATTCCTCGCTGCCAGACTTTATTAATGCAATTCTTGAGTTCAGGCTAGCAACGGAATAGCCTACAGCGCAGAGTTTTGAAAGCATAAAGATTAGATAACAAGTTAGTTTAAGCCTCCCTAATTAAGACAGCCAAGGTGGCGCAAAAAGAACGGTTAAAGCCAAGCGTTCTTTTTGTGCCATCCTTTATTTTAAAATATAAAATGTATTAAAATATACAGGGCGAAAAGGGAGAAAATCAAGAATCTCTTTTGAGTCATCCTTGGTATTTAAGGACAGAAAAGAGAGAAATCAAGAGACTTTTTAATTTCCCGTAAAACACTAAACAGCCAGACAGGACGAGGCGTTTAAAATTACTGGGATGCCAATTAGACAGTGCCGATACCTCTGCTTTTGTTCTGTCTTTTGGCTTCGTTACTTAGCTGCTAATTTGTCCAGTGGCAACAAACTAAAGCTGTCATTCAGTTTAATGGCTACACCGGTAAGTTGCCATTCTGCCTCATGGCAAGAAACAGTAGTTATTATTCAGTTCAACAACTACAAGTAACAACTATTATTCAGTCCAATGATCAAAACAATAGTTGACATTCAGCCCAATGGTTACAAACAATAGTTGACATTTAGTCCAATAGTTACAAACAATAGTTGACATTCAGTCCAATGGTTACAAACAATAGTTGACATTCAGTCCAATGGTTACGAACAATAGCTGACATTCAGTCCAATGGTTACAAACAACAGTCATCAGACAGTCTAGTGGCCACGAACTGTAGCCATCTAACAATCTAATTCCTAAAACAGAAGCTCTCATTCAGTCCAATGGTTACTCCGATTTGCTGTCATTCAGTTATTTAGCTGTCATTAGCTGTTTAATATTCATTCATCACATAATTAGAGCAAGATAGAAATCCTCGAGTGTTCTTTGGTCGGTTCCGGCGATGTTATCGATAATCTAGAGTTGTTCTATAGGACACAGAGGCGATTCCATTTTTTAATATCAATCTCTTGTTTTAGAATTTTACCATAATTTTTTGTGGTGTTTCAAAATTTTGAAATTGGCACAGTGGCTTAAAATAAATTTTGTATTTAAAAAAAATAACTCATTAGCTGTCATTTTCTAATGTGACACCTTTTCTGGCCCTGTATTTACAATTTAATAGTCATTGGTCAAAATTGGCAGGAATGATAGTTAGCGCGATTTTCCTTTTCGATGCACACGATTTTTCAAAAGCCAAATTGGTCTGTGCTTCCACATGAGAGGGAAAAGAGAAGCAATTTAGAATAATTCAACCAATAGCGTAAGATTCTGGGACAAAGAAGAGTAATCAGTCAAGATATCTTATGTTTCGGTTTTTATCACTTAATTTTGTCAATAATTTCTAACAATTTTGTCGTCCTGTACCAATATGTTATGTTTGATAGTTCATTAACTGCATTCTGCTGATAATTCTCGCCCATGTTGTTTCCCATGGTTAATGATATGTGTTTTTATTTTGTTTTCAGCTAGCCTAATTTCAGCTGAAGTTTAGGAGAAAAATTACGCAATGAAATACAATTTGAGAGTAATTTTCTACAATTTGAATCAAATTTTTTTCTTTTAGCTAACCTATCAAGATAGCATCAAGTCTTTTAATTTAAAAGACGCTAACTTACAACAAAAGCCAAAATAATGCGTTGAAGGGTAATTTAAATATACAATAGAAAGAACTTATAACTTAGTTCTTAACACGTTTCCTGCGAAGGGACCCACCGGTGGTCACTGAGGAGACTTTCACAATGCTCCTGACCGACGTGCATTCGCTTAATCAATTTTTATAAAAACGTACTGAAAGCGGAATGAAGGTGCGATCCAGTTAATGTTTACTATTTTCAATATTGCTCACTACACTTGTTTTTATATATGAATATAACATTGTACTTCAGTTTTACCTGTCCCAGTTTACGTGTTAAAATTCGTTTCTCTGCAGTATATAAGTTTCAGGACTCTATAGGATCAAAGATATAAGTTCCGTTCAAGTTGAGGAATTTTTGGAATAACGTGAAAACATCGCAGGGATTTTAAGTGAAATGAAAATCGGTCCTTGATATATTTCTCCAATCGTTACAATCGAGTCCTGCTCCAGCAAGTCAAAATTATTTTAGCATTAGAATGATTTTAAAACCTGTATTCAAGGCATTAGAAGTAATAATATCGACACATAACACAGATATCTTGTGCGTGATATTCCTCAGTTGTACCAGAGCCCACTGTTAGCGATATTGCTTCTGGGACGCTTACTATATTATTATCTTTGATGCATTACGGTCAGTTGCTTAAATTACGTTATGTCTGTTGGTAATGGTCTCGAATAGCTCGCAGTCTCGACTCTCATTATACGCATGTCACCGTGACACGGGTTGCTCACTATATTATAGCGGAAGAGTTATGGATTTCCCTTGAATATTTTAACAGCAGTTCATCGAAGTGACGAAACACCTCAGGTGGGCTTCATTTATAAAATCAACCATCATGAGAAGTTCGAGACCAATTCATTGATGTTAATACCGATCTTTTGTTTGGTTTTAAATTTGGCAAACTTTAGTTTGGTTTTAGATTTGGCAAACTATAATTTGGTTTTCCTTTTTTCAAACTTTAGTTTGATGCAAGTTTTGGCAAATTTTCGTCTGGTTTTAGATTGGGAAAACTTTAGTTTGGTCCTAGATTTGTCACAATTTTTAGTATGGTTTTGAATTTGTACTTTTGTTTCTGTTTGTTTCTTCGTTGTCTTTTGCAATTTTCAGGCTTTCATTTTACAGGATCAAAGCTTTTCCACCTCAGACACTTTCACCAGTTCTAGAGTTTCAAAAAACGAAATATGTTGCAAGTTCTCTTCGAAATTTTCCGAAGGTGTTGCGGGACGCACAACCTGCATGCGCTGAGCTGCAGTCAACTTCTAAAAAATGGATTCAATTCTGAGGAAATATACGCCCCTAGAAACCATCTCTTGGAAATCAGAAAAACTATTTCAGAAAAACTTTTAACTCAGCATCCCATTTCTAAGAAGCCAATTTTTTCGTAGAGAAATTTCGTATGATGAGGGCAATGAACCAGAACACTTGGATTTATTCGCGTTAGTACAGTAACAATAATAATGTTCCGGAGCACCGAGTGAGAAACCAATAAAAATATTAATCTCCTAAAAATCTGTTTATTTCATTGATTCACGCAATTGTATTAACCATGTTTACTAAGTTAGTAATCAGTAGAATGAATACAGTAACTGGAATGAAAGAATACATTCTCCTAGAATTAGAATGAATATAGAAGGGCAAGGTTGCATGTTACTTCGTACATGCGCAACATGCAAGCATCACACGACGCGATAATGGCCACGAATGCTCAAATGACCGAGAGCAGAAATTGACTTTCGTTTCCAATATTTGTAATATCAACACTACGACAGGCCGCAATTGTAGACCAGAGGACTGGCAAAGGAAATGGGATGCTCAGTGATCGCACCTGCATCAAGAGGTGAGCACGATTGCGGTTCGTACAATAGACATCGAGTATCATGAATGCAGGCCTGAATCCATCTGAGCATTTCTTCTGCTTTAGAAGGCAAAATAAAGTGCAATGTTCACTGATGCATAAATCTTGAGGAATGCAAAAATTACTTAGAAATGTGTAGAAAGAGTATAAATTGCTATATGATTGAAGCGAATACACGTCTTGCTTTTTTAAACCAGAATACATGGACAGTGGAGAAAAGGGGCAGTGTTAAGTGGACGCGACAAAAATTTAACGCTCGCTTCTGTGTGAGCGACGTGGCAATTGGAAACTGAATTACACCAGAGAAAATTAAAAGCAGCCATCAAGCGCGATGTCACTCGTGTGCTCTGCAACATCGAGATATGGAAGTGGAAAAGCTTCCACTTACAAAATAAATTATATGTTATACAGAAAACTTCCTTTGTGTACTGGTACTGCATAAGCTATCTGATTGAGCGTAATTTGTAAATTAAATTAGAGGTTCTTTTTTCGATTAGCGTGAATTTTAAATTCATTGATGGAAATTTCAGTAATTCAGGCTGAAGTGCAGCCTTTACTGCCTTTGCTCAGTGCTTTTGTCTGATTGCTTGAATGTTACCAACAAGCTGATAAAATACAGTCGCAGTATTCTGAGGCCACTGTGTGACTGAGTTATTTTGCCACTAGTTCTGAAATACAACGATGGGCAGTGGACTAAATTTAGCAGTTGGTTTTGGATTCATGGTTGATTTGATGAAGAACGAAGGCTTAATAATTTAGAATATGGGTATGATGATCATTTAGAATTATTGATCATGAAAGCAAGATTTGAGGGTCATGAATCTGGGACAAATGATCCTAAACAAATCATCTTAATTAATGATCATCTTGAGTAAATGATCTCAAACTGATTATGATGAAAACATAGGGTAAATTTTGAAAATACGAGGTTGACCAATAAATATTGAGTTTTTTTTTAAATGCAAAATTTATTTTACGCCACTGAGCCAATTTCAAAATACGGGTAAATTTTGAAACACCATAAAAAATTATGATTAACTTCTAAAAGAAGGGATTGATATTAAAAATTGGAATCGCCTCTGTGTCCTATAGAACAGCTCTATATTATCGATAACATCGCCGGAACCGACCAAAAACCCTTGAGGATTTCTATCTTGCTCTAATCATGTGACGAATGAATATTACTGACGAATGAATGTTACGAATTAATATTACTGCTCCTTTATGTACAATTGCCCTAACTTCAATTTTCCTTTGCGCAATTGCTTGACCCACTTCATGCGCCACAATTTGCATTTTAAAGAATAAGTGCGAAAACTGTTTATAATTTTCAAATGCCGGTTCCCCTACGTACAATTACTTCATGCTCAATACCCCTCTGAAATATCGCAATAGACACATTGACCCTCAGTATGGGCAGTCAATGCTCAAATGTGTGTAGTCTTACGTCAAAAGCATCGAGTCTACTCCGTTAGAGAAATCTTAATCACCATCGAATAAAGCGCCAGCATTGTTTCAGCAGGTAGGAAAAAATGTTGTGAGTTTACATTGCAATACACTGTACTGTGTGTAAACAAATTCTAAACATAACTTCTTCTAATTTACATGCGACAATTTGCATTGCTATTTCGAATATAATTACAAGATGAACATTATTTGCTTCCTAATTTGAATGTCTAACTACAGTTTCGTTGCATTATAACTGTTCACAGACACTGAAGATATTTTTGGACCAAATACAGCGAACCCTCGTTTATCGCGCGATTTAGGTTCCAAGATTAGCCGCTATAGGTGAATTACGAACACCATATTTCTAGATCATTTAACGTGCATTTGATATTTTTTTAAAAATCTCTGTACTGTAAACAACCCACTATTTACTCTATTAATAACCGGAAAAACTATTGAGCAACGTATATGAAAGCGGTAGGAAAAATATTACATGTAATACAGTACAGAAACACTTAAGATTAAGCCAAATATATATATTGTTACAGTACTCAAGTATAATTTGAGTGATGTTAGTAATGAATTTACTGTGTAGTAAAAATGATAACGATGAAGGTGATGATGACTTGTACTACACAGCCAATGATTGTATTTTACATGTCTTCAGACGTCATATTTATTTTAAAAACTGATCGAAGTCTAGAATCCGCAATAATTGAACTACAAAGTAGAGAAGGATCACTGTACATCGAAACGAGAAATCATTTTCAGTCAAAATATTATGCTTGGGAAACATTGGATATTTTTCTTCATTTAGATACCAGAGAGTATACCTAAATCTAAAGCATATCGGAGAGTATTATATTTACAAGAACAGTTTACATTCTGAGTTTCTCTGAGTTCTCCCCCTGAAAAACTGCTGGATTTTTTTGAGGTCGAAACAAACATTCCCTTCGCCTGAGAACATAATCTGACGCTCTGGTCGCCGCATTCTGCGCGCCTGAGCGGGACGTCGTAAAGGAGAGTTGGGAATTTACAGTTCCTTCCATACCGTGACCTCAGCCTCCCCACACAACATCCCCAGCAGGACCCCAGCCCCCTGTAGGACCCCAAGCCTCTCCAGACAGAACCCCAGCCCCTTGGGAGGGCGTCAACCTCACCCCAGCAAGATCCCCGCTTTCCTCAGCAACACCCCAGACTTCCAAAATAGGATCTTCGTCTTCTTCAGTTGGAATCCCCATCACTGTAGGACCCCAGCAGGACCACATCCATCCCCAGCAGGACTCCAGCCATCCCCAGCAGGACTCCAGCCATCCCCAGCAGGACCCCAGCCATCCACAGCAGGACCCCATCTTCCCCCAGAAAGACCCCCGACTCCCCAGCTCTCCCCGCCAGACTTCCCTTCATATTTAGGACCTCCTCACACAGCCCTATAACTATGAGGCTTTCTTTAGCGCACTGTGGATGGGATTCTCTCTTGGGATAAACGCATCCTCTCAAGAATTTTCTTGCCATGGAAAAATCATACTTCCATCTCCGTCGGCTTTGAGTTTGTATGAACAACGAGAGCTTCCCTTGAAATGGGTGAATGAATTTTGCTCTTGAGAGCGAATGCAAACGATGAAGGATGTAAATTCCAGGCTTTTTGAAATTATTTTCCCCTCATCATTTCTAAAGAATGAAGTTGAAGGAACACCAAATGAAGGATACTCTGAAATTGTTTGAACTTTTTGTGCGGCTACACTCGGCGAAATTTGGGATGTGTGAAGGAAAAATGATCTTATCTACATGATATAACCATATTGCCTGTTTCTCTGATGACTTTTAAATGAAAATTTCTATAGAACAGAGTAGAGGCTGAATTCTAAGAATGTTCTGAAGATGAGGCATCCCGACTTTATGAATGAAAATTCCAGTTGCACTAGCCATAGAGACTTCGCCTATTCCATCTGTGACTTGGCTTTGACATTTTTAAGCCCGAAGGATCGCACATCGTGCCTGGATCGCAGTTCTTCAAGGTACTAAATTGCTTGACCAGCTCGACAGAAGGTATTAACTGCTCTAATGAACGATGTTTCCTACGTCACAAGCTCCTGTTGAAAAGCGCAGCTCGAATTAACTTAGCAGTTGAAAAGTTGATTTATTTCACATTTATTAAAAATCCTACACTCATTAATGCTGTGGCAATAGTTGCATAAATGTCTAAAACTAAAAAAATTAAAAATGCGCTTCTTGCAGGGATACACGTATTAAAATAATTTGACAAATGACGCAAATTTTCCACTACAGGTTAGATGCTCTGAAAATTTCTTTCATTCCCACCATGTAAGCGCAATTACTTATCCAAATGTTTATTGGAAAACAGCACTAGCATCATCAAATACCAAACGTGAATAAAGAACACAATTTGAAAGGTTTAAATGCAACTATATTATCAATCTATTATTGTTTGCGAGGTGCCATTATGGTCATTTGTTCAATTTACGTTTTCCTTTTTTGTTTTCTTGTATGCCATGATACATTCCACGGAACACAACACAAAGTTGTCGTAGTTTAGCTCACAAACAGCTTAATAAGCATGCACGCCATAATTCACATCCGGCTCGCTAATCTGCAGTCTGTAGGCCAGTCTTCATCATGCAAGGCAGATAACGAAGGCCGCACATCACACTCAGACTTAATTTATTATTTGACGGCTCTAATTTAAGCCCTCTTCGCGCCTGCACCAAGCGTTGGGTTGGTTTTTGGGTCTCGATTCCTCCGGCCCGTGATACGGCGATGTCACGTCCATGGGTGAAAATGCAAGCAAAGAGGTTTGAGTGCCGAGTGCATGAATTGCTGGCAGCAATGAGGCTTGGAGAATTTATTTTCAATTCTTTAGGGCGAAGGTGAAATTTCTTCATTCCCAATGCGTGGAATTTACCTTCACTGTTCGAGATGGTCAAGGCGAAACGATGTGGCTGTGTGGAACAAATGGAAAGAGGTTACGAGGAATGAATTATTTAAAACTTCTTTGGTCGTAATTCAAAACTTCTAAGTTTATAAAAGAAGATTGTGTGGAATAATCAGAAGCTAGCGTTCATGAGTATAACAATTAAAATAAGTAGCACATAGCCATTGTGGATACTTCTCAATGGCACATAATACGTTCTTAGTTGCTGAGAATCAAAGGTCTAATTCAAACACGACCCAAGTACTATGAAGCTTCTTAGGGTCCGAATTATAAAATTTTCAAACTTGCAAATGAACAAACGTAGTTAAGTTCCATGCTGTGAATGCGCTACCAGTTGGATGGGTGTTCTTTAATGATGCAATCTACGATGACCACGTAATGGCGCATAAGTGTTCATGTTACTGGAACGATGACACTTAATTACGACTTGTTGCCGCCAGCCAGACACCACTTCAAAGAACCACCTCGCAGACAACCTTCATAGTGTGACCAAGTGGCAAATTTTCGCAAGAAAAACTGCTCTCTTTATTTGTGACAGCAGAATTATATGTAAGAACTTCTTTACGAGACACCGGAATAATTATTAACTGACGTTTGTGCATAAATACTTGAATTTGAATTGATCTAAAGTCCCATGAGAAAACACGTTAAAGGATGTTGAGAGAATCGTGAGTGAAAACCTTTACGTCTTCTGAAGTTACAAATTGGCATCTAGGGAACTTTTATTTATTTTTTTTACTTGAACACGATTATTTGCGTACAGTGAGGTCTGAACGTTCTCATCTACTGAAATTTGATGTGTTGATGAACTGAGGTTTGAGCAGTAGCCGAAGTTCGGACATTCACTTCAGTCAGTACACGAATTATTCGTTCAGTCAAAACTCTACGTATATACCACGGAAAAAACCTCAGCAACTCGTGAGAGCTTGTTTTTTTGTATTAACAATTAACGTCTGTTTTAGACAAGCGAGGAAAGTTAGGACCCTTGTTAATTTCAACAATTATGTTGCATGTCATGGCTGGCTAGACGCGTGTTCTGATATCTGCAAACAGTTCTTATTCTTTAAAATCTTCAATCTTGTACCTGAATTGAGCACTGTACAGTTAAGTCGTAACGCTCGGTTGCTACAGTTCTGGTCGGTGCGACTATTAATTAGTCATTCATTAGGTTACATTAGGCTGAAATTTGAGCAGAAACTAAAAAAAAAATAAAAAAAAAACAGCTATCCAAAGAGTAGTCACATTTCCTCCTTAGTACATGTGGAAAAAAACGACGAGAACAAGATTTCTTTTACTGCAGGAATGTTTTGTTCACATACCTCATCATAGTTCTGTACACTAGGCACGTTTACGAAGAAATACTCGTTGATTTTGTTACAGTATCGTTTATTACAACTTGTTCTGAAAACTCTCCTGTGAAAAATATTATTCCACATGACCAATTTGAAATTACTGAACTTGGTCATGAAAATTTTACAGTATTTCCATTCAAACTGTGGTGTGTTCTTATTTAGTAGCGATGTATTTTTCTTCATTTTCCAACTTAAAGGTATAACATGTTAAGGCTTTGGTATAAATTCGTAAAACTTGTTTGCATGATTACAACCGATCAATATGTTTCAATTAAATATTGACACTAAGTTATTTTCTGTATGAAAAATTTCAGTCACTGCTGAAAAATAGGACTACTCCAATAACTCGGAGAAATATCAGATCGTGTTCAAAACACTTTGCTAAATAGAGAAGGGTATTCCAGTGACTTAGAGTGAGTGATACAGGAGCTAAACGGCTGCCGGCATGCGTAAACAGCGTCCCATGTATGACAGATCACGTGCAGGGGTGAGTGACACTGAAGAACTGCATCGGAGCTCGGTCATTTGACAGGGTGCAGCTCACATGCCGCCTCGACTGTGCGATATGAAAGCCGAATAAAGCCGCTCTTCAGAATTGCAGATGAGAGGCGCTTTCGTTGTCGGTTCTTAACCAGAGAAAGAGCTGGAACTCGCGCTCGTTGAGCGAGCCTAGCTATGGTTTAACGACGCCATCAACTCACCTAAGCTGCTTGCACTTCGCACAGCCAACTGACGCTGCAAGAAACAGGTGAAAATGTCCCGAGAAATTCGCACAATTGTTCTTCCAGCCGGAAAAACGAAAGTCCAGCGACCCCGAAAAAAACACTCAACGGCATCCCAAAAACATACCTGACTCGAAAAAGAAACGATCTCCCAACGACTCACAAAATGACGTTTTAACGACTCGAAAAAGAAACGACTCTCCTAGCACTAAAAGAACAATTTTAGACGATGATAAGAACGTCACATCGAAATATTATGATATGGGTGCTTATTTTCAGAAGCCCTCCAGATCAGAATGGCTCATAGACTTGAGGTAAGTGTTATTCCAGAGGCTTAAGATGACAGAAATTCTGGACATGGGTTCCGAAAATGGAAGTTCCTGAGCCCCAAATGATTGCCATGTTCTAAAGCTTCCTGGTCAGGCCTCAAGACTTTGCGCGAGCGAACAAAGCCGCTTCCGACGAAACTCGTTTCAGCATCGCCGTCAATTTGGCTTCCCTCAGCAGCGAGCAACTGCGGTGCGTGGCCTGGGCGCTCAGGGCAGGAAGAAGAAGGCGCGTAAGAGGACTTCCTTCCCTCAAATCAGGCAGGTCACACGCAAGTTCATTGAGTAATTTACGGCGCTCCAACCTTCAGTTAAGGTAACATGAAAAATTGCGTGGATGAACATAGCTGTATACTTTTCCGCGAAAATTTTTCTCTTAAAATGACAGCTACTAAATCTATGAATACTTTACGTTTAAGCCATGTAGAATTGATGCTAAAAATTTCAATGAATGAGGAACAAATTTTAAGATTATGTTCAAAAGGTTTTTAAGTTTCTCTGTTCATAACTCTGGTATAAAGTTTCAATAAATTGAAATAAAATTAAGAATTTCGTAAGTTCAGTAAACAGACAAGAACAGAGCGATACCTGTAAAAACTCTTCATTTCCTCTGAATTAGGCTCCAAATGATCCATGATCTTCACTGATGTTCTCAAATTACGGCGAAAATGCAAACTTCGCACAAGAAAATAATGTGAGTCATCTGTCTCTTTGACTAAGATTTTTATTTTGAAAATACAAGAGAACTCGGAAATTACAATGCATTTGCGATCGGAAACAACGTAGAAAATATGAAAATTGCCTGATACGAGAGCATCACTACCTTGAGCGTGAATACGAATTGCTCCATTTGCAATTCAATTTAGGTTAAGTGGACGCATTTGCGTTTCAAGGTAACATGAAGGCTTCCAAACTTCAACAAACAATCTCCAAATCTGCCTCTCTCTCTCTCTCTCTTGAAGCATCCAGTGAACTTCGTAACATGCGTCCAAAAGTCATCGATTTCTTTTCGTTAGCGTAGACGTCGACTAACACTAACCACAGCTTGTCAAGTCAGTGACCTAACTGAAATGACAAGTTCATTCTCTGGCAGCGCTTCGCCGAAAATTTGCCCAAGACCGACCATCGAATTTGCATCTCGATATTGAATGGACCGCAGGATGGACACGAAGTGTTTTGAAGACCCTCGGGTTGCCTCCCTGGTTTGCTTTGGCAATCCCAGAAATCCAAGGTTGTGCCAGCGCAGTATTTTAGGCTTGAAATTACTAGTTCCAGCTTTTTGGCTCAAGGTGACCAATTTATTTTCATTTCTCGTAGCGACACCATTAAATTTTGATTGTTGTACATTGAAAATGTAATTGGACTGAGTGAAAAAAATGATCGATAAGCAGCACACGTTTTTGGGATCCTCTCGTTTGCTTGATTGTTTACAAAAAACTTTTATTGTTGGGAATGAAAGTGTTGAAATTTTCGTAATGAATTCATGCAATGTCATATAAACATGATCGCAGAAAAAGAAGTTCAGATAAAATCGATTTTCATAACAGGTATTACTCCTTGGCTTTATTTTACATCCAAAACCACGCTGGAGCATATGATTGCATTTGGTGCTCCGTAGGCTGGTTTTCCATTCAACTTTAGGGGTTTAAAATTAACATCTATACCTGAGGCGTCATGATGAGTGAAAGCACATTATCCCTACCAGACTTAAGGCCTAGAACCTGTTAAGCGTCGAACTACACAAATTCAATTCAAACACACGGACATTTGCAAAAGCTAACCGTGAAGTTTAATTACCTATTGGTTGTGATTACAAGTTTATGACACATTCTTTTCACGTTCTAGGCAAAATCTGAACATCCGAGTAAATGTTCGCATGGTCAGAAGCAGAAATTAAAAAAAAACTTTTCTTTTTGCCTGAACACAAATTGCTATTAGATTAAGTTTGGATTTCATTTTGCATTAATATATAACATAGTAATTTTTAGTGTCAAATGTGTGATTGAAAATACTTTTTTAAGATTTGATGAATTCAAAGTAAAAGAAATATAAGAAAAATTCAAGTTGAAGCTTAAGTTTTCTAATTTTGGAAATGGCTGATGGGAGTGAAATGATCAAAACTACAGAACCAGGTAACGAAAAAAACAATGAAAGATTCTCACAAGTTGATGAACATGAATAATTTCCGAAATGAAATCTCGATGACAGTACCTTAAGTAGGAAAACTATTTCACCCGAGCAGAGAATAACATCAGAAATAAATGTTTCATTAATTAATGACGCTTTTCTATCGTATTTAAAATTAACTGCATGATATTTCGCCAGTATTTAGAATGTGTTAAATGCCATCTCTAAACGCCAATGCGATTGAGTTTATGAATATGATTTAGAACTTTATTCAGAAAACGGAAAAAAACATCCCGTACAAGCTTGGACAGTTCATTTTCGCTGGAAGGTCGAGGTACTAACATTGAACGATTTTTTGATGAATTAAATCAAGGAATTAGTATGTCTTTCTTTCAGATACCAGTGGTCAATGGCCCGCCATGCTGCAGTATCGCTAAGTTCCGACACTGACCTCCGGAACATGAAACAAACGATATTTTTGACGAACAAAGTGAAGGTGTAGATGTTTCTTTTTGTCACTGCACCGTAGCGAATGGTTGTCTGCCTTCAATTGTCCATCATACCGCAACATTGCCATGTTTCAACTCCGGCACACGATACTTAATGTCCGGACCTGATGGACATTGGAAGCCTTGGCTTCGATTCGCACACACGCCGTGAGCGACACAACTCAAAGCTATACCCCGCAGTAGTGCTCGTCAGCAGCTGTGTAGCTCATTTGCAACTCAAACAAACCAGGGTCGTTTATTTGCCTCGCTTTCCCTCACAAAGTTTACATGCCGTGCTCAATGAAACAAACGACAGGTTTGATCAATAATATCAACAGTAATTTGCGTTGCTGTCGATCGCGAGTTTCGATCGCATTCAGGTGATGCCAACTGCATGGATGTAACTAGGAACATCTGAAATTATATCTGAAAGTATCCTTTAGATTTTACCAGAATTTAGTTTACAAAATTGGGATGGATTGTGAAAAAAATTTTCTACATGATTAAATCTCTCACATATATCAACATCTACATTGAGGATTTTCCTGAGAAGAAAGTTTTCACGATTTCCTAACAGAAGCTCTTGATAAAAAAGAAATGTAAATCTTTCATTAAGAATCAACCAAAAGTAGTCCTATAAAAGAACCGAGCTCACTTCAAAGCGACCAAAAAATAAAACCTGGAGGCCATTGGGCGTAATTGATGGTCAAACGCAATCGGAGAATGGAACCCTCTAAAAAATGGTTCATTGACTTTCCCTAAAATTATCTTTTCAATGCTAACGCTGTTATTGCCATTAATGCTCGGTTGCGCTATTTCTTGGAGGGGAAGCTGAGAGTCGTAGTCGTCGCTAGACCTCGATGACGGTCAATGACGGGTGCACGGCAATAAAGGTCATAAAAAGCAGTTCAATTTGCGCTTCATCTAGACTCAATGGGGGGCCATGCGCTCGCGCCAACGAGCTGCGCCAATGGGTGAGATGGGCAAAAATTGTCACACTAGTGCTGATTTTGCGAGCAAAGTCTTTTCATTTCATTTCATTCCACAGGCTCTGCAGCGAAGCTCACAGCGATTCTGACACTCAATAGAAAGAGATTCCATTCTTGGAGTCAATCATTGTTTTGAATAGAACCCAGTGGAAAAATGTAGCCTCTGCCTCAAAACACGGTAGTGAATTACAGGAATTGCAGCCGACTTTGTAGATCAAAGGTTGGCTCGTGTAAGAAAATCGTCGTACAAAATTCTCATTATAGTTGTGAAAGTTTAAGTCAATCTTCTCTCCGCAAAGCCAGTGTAATAATTGAATGCCTCTCCTTGAGATGTGAAATGCGATAAAAGAGCAGCATTACAGGCTGCAAAATACAGCGGAAATGTTAGACATTTAGCGAGCTTGCGAAAATAAATCCAATTTCGACAATTCACACGAAACTGAGTCGTTGAAGGGCAAGTAGCGAAAGTGGTAGTTGTGAAGAAAAGTCTGTTTTCAGAAAAGATCTTGAATTTTAAATGGATTAAAATCGCTGATTTGTGCACTCAACCTGGAGTTTGGTTGCACCTGATCGCTTTTCATTACTTGAAAGTTTCACGCTGGATCTTAAGCGAAAGCAAGGAAAAACAGTAAGAGACCATTAAAAACAATGAAAGTGCAGCTGCTAAAAATGAGCAGAAGGCTGCCAAAAATTATGAAAATCAAATCGAGCGTAAGCATTTAGTGACCCAGTATAAGAAGGTCTGGGAAAATTCTAATTAAAACTTTACACCACCACGTTATAGTTTAACATCCCCAAACATCTCAGCTAAATTTGCATGTACCGAGCTGTTGTTGAAGGCTGGAAACCATTCTGCTAAGTTCACATTAGTAGATTGTTTCTTGGGCTGAAGTGTACTCATGATGATGGCAGCGATGATGGCTAGAGTGTCATTTGAAAAAGAGATTTTATTTAACGTTCGATGTTCATTTTTCCTTTATTTGTACTACCGCCCTGATCAAGTTATGAACTCATTTTCTCTCATTCCAGTTTTGTTCTTTCTGAAATTGATCATGATTAGGTCACACTGCTGCCAATGTTGGTTGAATTCAGTGCACATGCGGGCACTGCACTTTTTCTTGTTTCCACAGCAGGTTAAAGTCGGTAAAAAAATCTTTTAGACCAAGTTCTCATCTTTTTTTGTACATGTCCTTACGTACTTCTGTGATTTCCGGACACGCCTTTGACCTTCTGATTCATTTCTGCACCTCGGATCCGCCCTTGATATCCTTCCATATTCTCTGTCTTCGAACTTGCCTTCGACGTATAATATTGATTTCAGGACACGTTCCTGACCTAGCTGAGTATAACCGATTTTCGAGCATTTCTGCGACTTCTCACATGATCCTGATTTTCCGATTTGCCTCGACCTCCAAATAAACATATACAGTGTTCGGACATGCCTCCAACTATCTCCTGCTGACATTTCCCGAACCTCTGAACTACCCAAATTTTATGCTATGCTTCCTGTTACGAGATGATTGTCCAAATGAATGACACACCCCCTGCATCCTGATACACGGCACGTCTCTGCGTGTCAATGCTGATTTACGTACCTTGTTTAAATTTAGAGAGTGTATTTTTCATAGTGAAAAGAATGGAATGTTAAAAGTGTTCAAGAATTTTTGGGACTCTTTAACACGTGTCTGCAGAGTCAATGGAGAGGGAATAGTTCGTTCCGCAGCACTTCAATTGAGTGATGATTTTGGTCTCATGAACTGCGTGGAAAAAGACCCGGTAGTTTTCAGCCTTATTTTACTCGTAAAATAGCATTGCTATGTTTATAATTTTTGTTGACATTTTCTGTGTAGAATTACTGATCCTATTCTGATATTATTTTCAAAATTTTGTAATTTGAATTACTTCCTACCTATACCAAATCTTTCTCATCTCTCAGTTCTCTTAACCCAAGTCTACCAACCAAAAGTCATCAAAATCATTGTCTTTGATTTTGACTCTTACGTGAACGTTAACCTCACTCACGATATTCAGATGATCCAAGCGCCGCATAACCTAATGCATCCCATCGTAATTTCATTCCACCTCACCATGTATGCCCTATTTCAACTCCGACGAATCCTCATGATAAACACGGCACCATAAAGCCTGGATTGTCAACGACGTACAAGTTTTGACTGAGCAGCATTACAGGCCGCCCTTTGTCATGTGCACCGAAGCGCGAAACCGTAATTTGAAACCAAGAAATTAAACTGAGCGAAAGTCCGGAATCTGGAAAAGAGGGATATGCTGTCCAAAAGCTTATCATAATTGCTCAGTCTATGAGCTTGTCGCAGGGCTGATTTTGCCAGCCGGATTTTCAAAATTTGGGATTTGTAGTTGTGCATTCAAAACTCAGAATTTTAGCCTTCATCATTTCATCTCATTAATTTTTCATCCAAATTAAAAGTATAATAAATGACGGTATGATTTACCGGCATGTACACTACGTGTCAGGTAGTGCTATAAGAATCCAGCTCTCATTACAATGTTCTCACATTTCAAAGACTGTTAATGGCCATTTTTTAATACGCATCTCATTCCATTTGAAGTTCATGTAGAGAAACACACACAAATCAAGCTGCTCAATAAAATTTTCTACATCCTCTCCATGATGATCATTAGAAAATTTTTAAAAACTACTGAATCTGTATAAACCAACACTCTGAAATTCAGACAGAAAAGTTTTCAATTCAGCGGTAAGTGTGCTGGCCATCCATCGAATGTAATCAGAGGATTACAAAGTTCAGCAAGATCAACTTACATGACGGAAGATTTGGTCCTGTTTGGTTCTGTTCACTTACACTCGAGCTATGGAGCCTCAATTGAATGCAGTACACCCATTGCCAATCATGAACTAGGATTACGCACGGGTCTCCCAAATAGGGATTTAGCGGAACCATTAATCATTCATCGGAACTGAGAATTGTCGGATCTGGAGCTTTAAAACAGAACGAAGCTCCAGTCTCGTGCGATTTAAATCCGAGTTAGGACGATCCATTCATCACAGCTTAAGTACGGAGATTAAACGCTCTACATCAAACCTCGAAGAAAAACCGGCGCACTTTCTCATTCCCGACAAACGCTATGCATCGCGTTTGTCTTTGTACAACTGCAATGGGAACGCTGTAAGGATGGGGATAAATCTTCCCTTCGGCTACTAAAGGGAGGTATAAAACTCCATTTATGAATAATGGGTCTTGGTTTTTACAAGCAGTGACCCATGAAAAGGTCTTAAGAAATAAATGTCTTCAGAATGAATGAAAAGAAAACTTGTACTGCATTCGCAAGAAAAACCGAGAAACTGTAAATAATGTTATTCCAAACCCTAACACACGGCAGCTGTCACTTATCGTCATCAACAATAGTGGTGTTAATGGTATTGAAAACGACATATTCTGTTCATGACATTGTGAGAGGTTGTCATTTTATGTGCTGTGCTTCTACATTTTTAGGAGCATTACTTACGCTAGTGAATCAGTTACGATGTGGAAATCAGTTATGTAAGAAGAAGGTTATTGACTTACACACTAATGAGAAATTTCGAAGCCTTCTTTTGCAATAACTTTTCTAATTCAATATCTGTAAAAAGACTCAAAGGCCTCGACGTAAAACAGGCATTAATAAAATATTTCCTGCTAAAGTACGAAGATGATAATGCAAGAAGATTGATTACTAACTATTTCATTTTATGGTTTCGAATAAATATACGTTTTAAATAATTTTTACTCGTATTTCATGAACAAATTTATGTTCATGAATGCTTGAGAGAAATTGTTTTTTTTTCAAAATCAACTGTTTAAATGTTGCTAGAGGCTATCGGATGACACGAAACATTTCTGTAACAGTCTTGCAACTTGTAAAATATTTTAAACTAAAGAGTCCTCTGAGAAAACGTTCACGAAGAATTTCTTGCGGTAAAATCACATTCATTTTTAGCAGAGTAGCAGCACTTACAGTGACTTGCACCTCATGACTCATTTGTTCTCTCGTACTTGTCGCTTGAACCATTGCTGCTGCCAGGGTTGAATAGTTGCCTTCTATTGGTCGCTTTTTCATGTTCGTCGCAGTGGCGTGGCGCTTTGTTTGAGCTCTAGCATGGTGCAGTCTGATGCTACACTGGCTGATATTGCAGTGTTAGTGAGACACTTTTGAGTCATTTGCGTCAGTTACTACGACTGATGCTACAATGTTGCTTTAGCATTGATAAGTTATTTGTGTCAGCTACTGTAACTGTTGCTACAATGTTACTGTGGAGCTGATAAGTTATCCGAGTCAATTACTGTAACTGATTCTAGAATGTTACTGAGAAATTGATAAGTTATTCGAGTCAGTTACTGTAAATGATGTTACTGTGTTATTGTGACATTTATCGGTCATTCTCGTCAGTTACTATAACTGATGTTTCACACACACTGTCACTACAGCAATGATGAGTCCCGCAGATAATAATTCAGATGACCGTCGTGGTCATCAGTCACTTCTATATTGATCTGAGTCAAGAACAATAGTAAATCACGAGAAAATTGTCCCTCAGTTACCACTAACTGCATTCTTTAACAAATTCATAGACCGGAATGGCTGCAGCTCGGAGACGCGTCATCGGGTATGTCATCAGTTGGACTCTTTAAAACACGAACGCGTCAGACTAGGTCGCGTCTAACTTAAATCTCTGACACGTGTCGGTCTGTACAAGCGGCCTACCTTCGGATAATGAAGTGGAAGCCACCAAGTCTGTTCAGAAATTTTCGGATTTCAATCCTTAAATAAAATGAAAGTTGCTTGTTTTTCTCAAGACGCAATGATCAGTAGATTGTAAGAGTGGCCCAGCAACCATGCATTTCATTTTTGCTTATCAGAAGTACTGCGTTAACAGGCAGCAAACCACTGAGGGTCTTTAATTTTCAGTCAAAACGCTTTTATCGCCGGGATTTACCAACATCTAATGATCAAATATTTGCCAACTAATTGCCCATCCTGTGATAAGAAATTTGCCTGACGCTCATAAGCACTCATCAAAAAAATCCGTCTGTATTAGCAAACTGAATTGCTATTTAAGTGTTTGACGTTGTGATTTTCATAATTTACTAAAATTTAATGCACTATCTAATAACAGGAACGCGTTCCTGTTATTAGATAGTGCATTAAATTTTAGTAAATTATGAAAATCACAACGTCAAACACTTAAATAGCAATTAACACTTAAATAGCAATAAGTCATATTGCAGTTTTACGGCACAAACACATTTTTTGCTTATGTAGAAACTGATATTCGAATTTGTTGTATCATATCAAGACTGAATCCATGATCTAATTTTAGAATTTCAAAATTCAAAGTCAAATTTACCCTGTATCTTTCCCATGAACGGATTTGTTCTCGATAATGAGAGCAGTCACGATAGCAATCTGATGGGTAACACATAGCTTAGAGTTATTTTCATGACGATCACAGACAAGAGAAATACTTCTATCGGAAACTCTGCTACGCTCCGATAGGATTAACTGAATTTTGAATTCCAGACTCAATCGGATTAGAGCGAGATTTTCGAGTTATCTTTTCTCACAATTGCGTTATATTTATTTCTACGAACTACCTTTTTACTGCCCTTCTTTTGATTTCTTTCCATTTAACTTGGGGAGCTATCTTTCTCTGGTATCAGGTCTCCGTCTTTCCCACCCGCATCGTCGGCAGCGCTGCAAAGGCCCGGTACTCCTCCGTTTGATGGCGTCAGAAAATCCCAGCTTTGATCCTTTGTATGACGGGTATTGACTCGTGTGCGAGGGGCAGCTGGAGCAGCGGTGAAGCACTTCTACTTTCGATTTAAGTGTGAGAATTAGAATAAAATTTTGATTAACATGAAAGTTTGCGAGCATTTGAATTAGAATCAAATTTTGATTAAAATGAAATGAGCTAGCATGTGAATTAGAATCAAATTTGGATTAACATGAAAATTTTTAAGGTGGGATAAAATACTGTTTCACAGATATAAAATGAATTGAAGTTATTCCGAGAATATTATAAGTAATTAGACCTATTAAAATTATTCGTTAAATTTTTTTGTAGGTAGAGTACGTGAGCTCATATGTAATAAATTCTACTTTGTACGTGAGCTCAAATGTAAGGTATTTTCAATGTCCAGGCCGCATTTTGATGACATGTTCAACCGATATCTCTAGGAAACGATTTCCAAGGCTACAGTTTTTCCAATGTTTTTCTTCTTAAAATTAATATTGCGTGCACCACCTGTACATCAGTCGTGACTTTCAATGCCAAGCCTAGCGTCAGATCCGGTATCTTGAATGTTTTTGCTCTCAATTTTTCGTTCATTCTTTGCGCTCTTGACTGTTGACCAGTAGCGATAGTGCAAGTCATATTACAACATTGCGACTGATCCACAGTCTCCTATCACCTTTTACTGATATATCCACATGTTACACTTCTTTTAGAAAGATTGCAGGATAATTTTTATCCAAAAAATGACCCGAGAACCGAAAATTTTCATTACGATTTTGACCAACAACCTTAACGCCGGTGATGAAATATTTTTGAGTTTTTATCTTTTAAAAGACGAGTTCACATAGGCAGAATAACATCAACCAGGGTGTTGTTATTCTAATACAGAAGTTTTAACACTCACTTTTTAAATTTTCTAATGGGTCTCGTCGAATCAAACTTAAGAAATTATACGGCTGTCGTTTTCTATCCAAAATAGAAATTTACTGTGAACATACGCAAAACATTTTATTTATTACCAGTGAATAATATTTTGGCATAAAATAATTTTGTGTTGCTTTCCCAATTATCTTGCTAGAAAAGTATGTTTTATGCCTGGAATTTGATCGAGAACAAATATTTGGTGTTCGTAATATGGAAAAGGTGATGGTGAAGCTAATAATTTTTCTATCATGTGGAATTAAATATATATATATTTTTTTGTAAGAAAAATGTATAGAATCAGATTTGGTGCACGCAATTATTCAAGTCAATCGGAGCCTGTAAAATTATTCAAACGTGATGTCAGCCTGAATATTTCGTTTACGTTTGAATATGAAATCTAAAAATTCAGCAAAAATTCGTCGAGTTTTAACAAGGCGAAGGCACTAATACTTGATTTTTCTCAACGTTTGGTCCGGCGACCCATTCCTTCACAGTCATGTTAGAGTGAATATTATTCCTACATTTGTTTTTATTATTTTTAATAATATTATACAGGATTTTCCACCAAGTCATATTAGAGTATTCACTTATGGATCACAGCAGTGAATTACCAAATAAAATAAAAATTGTTTTATCGTCGCTATTGGTTGCAAACACGCGAAAAATAACGTATAGGAACCAATTTGTTTGTCTGGCATGAAAAGCTAATGATGAGTTAGAAAAATAAGTCCCACGTGTTGATGTCGCCGCTGTACCTCAGAATTTCTCCGCCTACGTTGCCGTGGAAACTTCGTTCTTAATTTGGCCTTGAATCCCACTATGTTGACTGTTGGGTTAATTCTCGTGTCATGTCTACATGCTTGTGATGAATAATTTAATTACTTTTTCAACATCTTTAAGAAGAAGAAAAAAGTTCTGCTCTTTTGATTTCGCCGGAGATTGAAATAGTTCGTTCCCTGAGAAATGAGCGCAATTTGATCGTTCAACAGTTTTCAGTTCTGAGTAACTATGAGTGTGTGTTCATTTTCTAGTTCCTAAAAATTCTGCCTAGTTTGTTTTTTGGTTTTTACTCACCGTCATATCTCTGGTTACGAATCTTGTTTTCCATTCTAAAGAAATGCCAAAAATATTTCCGTGGAAACGAATTACACTCATACCGAATTTTCTAAATTCTTTTTTCGGTCCATAGTATAAACCCTGCAAGGATTTCGCTGAAAAATCCAGGAAGTGATGTTTTTTCCTAAAATTGATTCAATAATTTGTTTTTTTTCGCACCTGTAGGCTACGATAAAACTTCGTAAAAAACGCAGGCGTAAGAATTAGACAACTCAGACCTGAAGTAAATTTGAAGTCATCAACCAGACCTCAAGAGGCACAAACCTGGAAAGCCTCTTCTTCTGCAGCCGTAACTGCCCATGTGGCGGTAAACTCCCTAATAATTTGGGAGATAGATACCCCATAGGAATAGTTGAAAACTACATTTAAAACTCCAATGTACATCTCATGACACAAACATGCATGTCTCACCTTTTTTAAAAGTATACCTGTACAGACACAGTTTCCATTTTGACGGGAATCGTGCCCACTGCTCACGCAGCAGCAAATACATTGTTTTGACACACGGTGAGGAGAGATAATGAGCGACTCTAGGGCGTACCACTAAGGAATAACTTGTTAATTTGATACAATAAAAATCAGAGATTGGTATTATGACTTTTGAGGTGAGAAGCAAATACAGTCTCTGGTTATATCTTGTTTACTAGCCAAACGTCAGATTTCAGACGTTAGCCCTTAAGAAATCCGTAATGAATTCTAACTTCATTAACTAACACGCGAAACTCCATCTTCATCGAATATTACATACCTTACAATTGAACACAAATTATTTTCAATGAGCATATTTTCATTAAGAATCCTTGTGAGCTATGTGTATTGTACTTAAAATTCAGATTGATCAAAAAATCTTGTCCATCCCTCACAAATGCTAGTCAGCGAGCGTCAGGTTCGAGGCCATACAAACATCGTCGCACTGCAAAGCTAAAAAAAAAATTTTATGTCCCGAGTTTGGCGTTGTGCTGCCTAAAAAAAACAAGATTTTGCACAGCAGGCGGCGAGCAGGTGAGCAGTGCGGTGGATGATGAACTTTGTAGCGGTGCAGGTGCTATCAAAGTCGGCTGAATAGCTTCTGTTTTGTCAAAATGCTACAGCCACTGTATGGTCGAAATGCTCAAATTTGGCACAGACTGATCCAAAACTCGACCGCAGAAATCCCCCCGCATGCAACAAATTTGCAGGATTACCAGATGCTGACGGATTTAATTGCACGTTCCGAAACATTTTTTATGGAAGTTAAATTCAAGTTTTGAAACGAATAATAAGCCAGTGTGGCAACCATGAACATAATAAGGCGGTGCTCCTTTACGCGTCACAGAATTCGAAATTCTGCCACGAACCATGTCATGGTGGCGATCGAAATATTGTTCGCTGGTAAGCATTTAATTTTACATACATTTTGACGCAATGAACGAACACACATTTTAAATTAATCGTAAAGATGCTTAATTCGAATTTAGGATGAATTTTTAACGACGAGCGACTATAAATTTCTCGATGTATTTGTTTTCTCACAAAATATAATGAACTTATCTTACAGCACAGCAGTGTGTCCATATTTTAGCCCTTATTTTTTTGATATTTTCAAAAGGCTCTGTTTTGAACTCGCATTCCCAATACTGCACTGGTGATGAAATAAAATGAATTCTGTTTATTATGTATCACACATCATTCCGTAAATCTTACGAAAGATAACTACTTGCAGCTTAGAGTAAGGTAATTTAGTGTCTGCGTCGATGCTGCTGACTGAGAGGAAAGCTCATGAGGCATGCTGCTGACGGAGAGGAAAGCTCATGAGGCATGCTGCTGACGGAGAGGGAAGCTCATGAGGCATGCTGCTGACGGAGAGGGAAGCTCATGAGGCATGCTGCTGACGGAGAGGAAAGCTCATGAGGCATGCTGCTGACGGAGAGGGAAGCTCATGAGGCATGCTGCTGACGGAGAGGGAAGCTCATGTGGCATGCTGCTGATGGAGAGGGAAGCTCATAAGGCATGCTGCTGACGGAGAGGGAAGCTCTTGAGGCATGCTGCTGACAGAGAGGGAAGCTCTTGAGGCATGCTGCTGACGGAGAGAGAAGCTCAAGAGGCATGCTGCTGACGGAGAGGGAAGTTCATGAGGTGTGCTGAACAAACTATAGTACAAAGCAAAAGTGACAAGAGGTATGTAGAAGAGCAAAATGTAATTTTAGCAAAATGCACAACCTTTTTTGTATTCTTGATATATATATCATCCTAAATCAGACGTGAATTTTTAATATTTTTGGTGAAATCTGTCCACATTAGGTGCGATAGATACATTTTGAATTTGATGTTTAAACTAAGCCCGTTTTCTTTTGAAACAATCTGAAAACAATCTTCTGAAACAATCTGTTTTTCTTAACTGAAATCTCTGTTTACTATTTACTACAAGGCAAAAAGCTAACACGCTACGACATTTTATATTCATTTGAAAGCAGTGTAAATGAGTGTGAATTATTTCAAATTAACTTTAATAATACTGGTTTGCATGTAGAGTATATATGCAAATGACATCGGAATTCAGCGCATTATTTTCGTTCCATAGTGGCTATGTGTTTTACATACACCACAAAACCAGGAGAAATTCAATTTGAGTTCACAATTTATTCTTAATCTGAGCTGCGCCATTAGTTTCTTTCGACATTGTGAAATAAAATCAGAGCAAGGACTGCTGCAAAAGTTAATCACAAATGGTAGTTGGTAAACTCAGCTTATTAAGGAGCATTTTATAAATGCTCAGTCTCTTCCTCCTATTTCACTGAGAAAAATTTTTATGTTATTGAATAATGGTTCCCAATATTTCAGCAAATAATGATTTTCTGACTCACCTTCGTTATTGCAACACCCCAAAATTTCCCAAATTATTCATCTCCATTTTTAGTAACATTTTATAGAAGATGAAAATAATAATGATGCTTTGTTTTTCAATTCTTTAGTGCGTACTCAATAATTGATTTTCGAATGCAGAATGTGAAGCCTCTGTCGTCATGAATTGGACCTCAATTCCTCATATAAAGTGGTGAGACAGACAACCAATTCAGGGATTTGATACGAAAATTGATTGTTAAGCCATTTATTTCTATTTTTGAGTCAAGTTTTGAAGAGCCCCGTAAGATAATAAGTCCAAGGTAATGTTCTGAGGGACCTTGAACAGGGAAGTATTGACTGAGTCGTGCGGTGATGAGGAATTTCCCAATACTCGTAGATTTTAACTGCTGTGCCGCTGAAAAGTTCACAAAATTCCACAGAAAAACTATTAAAACTATTCAGGTTTTCTGTGCTTGAACGAGACTTGTTACATTTTTTTACATTTCGTATCACAGAAACAAAAAAGTACTAAAGTCGTTCATTTGTCATCTGTTCTAAGTTGTCTTCACACGCACGTCATTTAAATAAAAAATAAAGCCGTTGCTACCGGTGTAGCAAGTGAATTGGGCAAGCAGCGTACAATCTTTAAATGGTTGTTATTTACTTAGAAAGTTATTCTACGAACTGCTTTGTATGGCAAAAAATTACAAATAGATACATCAACGTAACGCCGCTCAATAGCATAAGTATTCTACAGCGAGTTGCCAGCATTGAGTTAGTTTGAGTACGAAACATCCTGTCTTGACAGCATTTTATGATCGATAATAAAATTTTGCTGAAAAATACCGTTCCAATTAAAAGAATTATATGATTTCCAGTGGTAGCATTGGTGAAAAATCTGCAAACTTGAAAACCCCACTTTGCCTGTTTTAAGAACCCTTTTGATTCCCTTTTTGCGGATATCATTGGTTGGTAAAATCTGATGGAACAGTAACAATAAGAACAGGAGGAGAGAAGTACATGTTATACATTGATGAAAAGCTAAGTCGAAAGAATTGCAGAAATATTTGCTATATTCAAGTACTTGATGTAAAAGTTCTGAGCAAATTGAAGAGCATGTGAAATAAAAGATACGATGACTCATAACTTCTTCATACCCATTATAAACCAATGAAATCATCTTCCACGCACTCAAAACAACATTAAAAATTACCATCAAAGTAAAGTGAAAAACCGTCTCAGCTTTGCTTAAAGGAAAGTTCGAAGACCTTCTGAGATTAGAAAGCGTAGTCCAGCTTCAATTGTTTTATCAATGTGATTGTCAAATTGAGCTCTAAATTCTGTCGTCGGGACACATTTAGCTCCGTGTTGTTATGTTATTGAGAGATGCGAGCATGTCCCGATGCATTTATTTCCCTCATGTGAGAATGTTCCAGGTAAACTTAGACTCAATTTTATTCATTCATCTAGCCCGCTGCTTCTCCTTGAAGAGTTTCAGGTTTCTGCAAATTCGTCATTGGGAGCTGTGAGATAACATTTGTAGACAAAAATGCATGTTTATTCATTAGTGATTTTAGTGTGACAATAGTTTTAGTTTAAAGCGGAAGTTTAGTTATACTAAATCTGCGCGCGAATGCTTTCTCTCTGTGTCAAACTCAGTTGTTAGGAAAGTCTTATCGGTGAACCTTGAGCTTGCTTGTACTAACGTTATTTTTTCTGCCATACATCACACACTAGATACAAAGATCGTTGCTCACAGATTTGACACGAATGACATGAGATCTTATTTGTAATATGTGTAGTCACTTCGCCTTTCTATTCGAATAATTACCTAACAATTGGAAAAAAATTGAATTTTGAATTAAAGTCTACGGAATTTACTCCTCACAGTTAACTTACTCATTTGAGAACTCAGCTAAAGTGGTAAAAGGATGAACAAAAACCAACCTCACTGAAATAAACGGATCAAAACACCAGAATTTTTATACATAAAGAGTGTCTTCTCGCAGTGGTAACCTGTCTCCAGGCAGTTGCGATCCCCGCAGTCGTACAGTGCGGGTGTGAGGTATGGGAATGCCTACAGATTTTGGAGGCGCTCGAGAGCCTAAATCATATTTCGAAAATGATGATCTGCATTGGATGATTGACATGTAACTGAGACGTCAAATTACTTGGATGAAAATTTAAAATTACCAATTGGCAAAAGAAACGCTAACTAGAAACGCCAGAACATTTAGCAAAAATGAATTAATTCCTCATCGATCATATACCTACAATCTCTGATTTTTTTAAACACATACTTGGCAAAATCCACTGTTTCTGAGTACCTGTTTAAATTAAAAAGAAGCATTTATTCACCACAGTTCCTTCAATCGGCCGGCCGAAGTACCACACAGCAGGCATTACCAAGCCCCTCTGTAAGTTGTCTTCATCATTGTATTAAGTTCATACAGTACATTAATGTATAATTTATCAGAAGTCGATAAGAGTTCGGCGGGATGTTTGTGGGTGTAAGACTTATATTATTTTCTTGAGGGAGATGGAGGTCAGTTTAAGATTTCTACTTACACAAATCAAGACGTCCAGTCCACTTTTTTTAGGTTAATTTCTAAATTTTAGTAAATAACTATGGCTAATGGACAGAAATGTGATGGCAGTCATTATTTACTCTTCATTATGTCAGTTGTTAAGCAAATAAAAATGTCTTCAGAGAGAATGAATTCCCGCCAACGTTGACCGGAATTAATAAGCCTACGTATATTTTACAGAGAGTAAACGTCTACGGAAAGCAACAAATCCATATTTTCCACTTCACAATATATCTGTTGAATTTTGTAAAACTATTCAATAGTCTTAATTTCTTTTGCTAATTTACCCGCCACAACTGACTTACAGGGACTGTTCACTGCTCCACGAGCGAGCAGCCACTGGGGTGAGCGCGAGCGCGCGACACAGACACAACCAACAACTGCGGCCGCTAGGGGCACACTGACCAGAAGTTACCTACAAGGGCACAACAAATTCTTGAAATTCAAATTTTTGAACACTAGAATAAGGAACCAAAAGAAAGACTCGCTTCTATTCCAATTCTTGTCGTTAAAACTATCACCTTAAATTCACCTTGCAGCGAAATGAGCAAAAATATGATTAAGACTACTCATCAGAAAGTGCTTGCTTCACGTTTGAAGCAAAGATATTTCTGCTCGAGCGGCAACGGTGAGCAACCTATAGCGAAGGCGTAGCATAAAATCTACGGCAGCTGCGTGCCCTGCTTCATGAACAGCTCTGAGAACTTTTTAGTCAAAACTGGGAAAAATTTTGCTCTCCAAGACGACAACTTACATCAGCTCTGGACTATTACTGAGAAGGCTCGAAGTAAACCTCCGTTTTGTCGCTAGGTACAGAAGAAACTGTTCAAAAATTAATTCAGAACCAAATTTAACAAATTTTATCAGAGAATGGAAATTATTGAGACCGTTGCCTAATTGATAATATGATATTTGTTTAATTTGACGTTAGATGAATTCGAAATTTCTTGACGGAAATACCCGTAGCATACCAGATAAGCTGAATTACATTGTAAAGAATAATTTCAGATGACGGATTTCCTTAAGTATGAACTTCAAAACTAATTTGATTGATTTTCAGGACCTATTTAATGGCACGATTAACAATATAAATGATTATTGAAACATTCAAGTATACAGCATATGGATTATACCAAAATTCGATGTATTTAACTTTTCATTATGTTAATCATTTTGAAACGTTTGGCATTTATTCCCTGACATTTAATTTAAACGCTTAATGTGAAACATTTCAAGCATATTCAAAACATTCAATCCTGTGTTTTTAAATAATTGCGAGTGCATTCATGAACAAAATGCACAAGTACTCTTAAATTCGGGTTTTCTCAAGATGCCATGCGCTCAAGAAAGTTTCATTAAAAATTTAGCTTGCACACTATGTCATTAAAATTTGAATGCTTTAAAAACACCTATTTTGATAACATCATTCTAATTATATACAATAAAGCGAACCATTTTGAACGTTTTCTCCGCAAATCAAATGTAAATTGGTCTAAGGCCGTGCTTGTAGAAACATTTTGGAACACATGCAGCCTTTAATTCACGTTCGCCAGGTAAACGTGACTGCCACAACCAGAAATGAAGAACACTCCCACTCAAGAAGTTTCTGTAAAGAAGTTTGCCTGAGTAACTTTTTACAATGAACTGCTTTCTGCAACTTTGCACGGCAATCAACAACAAGTACGAAAGCGTAGTGACGCGATTAAAGCGTTTCCCAGTGCTTGTTCTGACGACCAGAAAACTTTGCTTCCATCACCAAACGACTCGATAAGAAATTATCTTTGAAGAATACTGCGATGCAATAATTTGCATCCACTCACTGGCATCTCAGACTTCTTTGATGAACGGGAACCGCGACTGCTGAACTCGAAAGACTTCTTTGTGATTAGCATTCGAAATTTTGAGTTATTTTATTCGCTACTGAAATAATGCTTGCCAAATTGTGGGCATCAATGATGATGGTGTTGATAAAGATGATCAAACCTTGAGATCGTTTCTTTTCTGTTGAAATGATGCCTGCCAATTTGTATGAGCATCGATGATGATGGTAATTTTGATGACGATTGAACATTCAGATCGTTTAATTTCTGTTGAAATGATGCTTGCCAATGTGTGGGCATCGATAATGATGATGAAATCAAACTTATCTATGTCATGAAAGGGAAAAATTTATATTTTTAATCTTTTAGAAATGTTTACTAGCTATAAGATATGAGTATGGTCACGAATTTGTCACCAATGAATGTCTATTGAGATTCCACTGGCATTTCATGTACATTTCCTCTGCTACTAAAAATGTATTGTGTTAAATTGCCTTGAATTGTTTTATCGAGCTCCAGTAATTTTCTACGTTCATCAATCGGTGTTCAAAGTTGAGACCGAGGTTTTGGCTATATACAAGTAGAGAACAGTCATCACTTTTTTGCTTCTTAGTTCTTATAGAACTAAGGATAGATTTCTTAGTTTCTAAGAACTTCATATGGGATAGACCTGTTTCTTATTTCTTCACAACAATGGGGAGAAAGCAAGACGTCCCGGAATGGCACATGAGGCTATTACATTTGGTCGGGCTAAGGAGCACTCGGTGAAGGAAGTAGGGACTTCCTGGTGTTTCATGATGCACTTTTCTGCAGATCTACCAACAATGGAAATAATCTGGTAGGTATGACAATCCAATTCGCAATCGTGGTCGGAAAAAATTATACAGACTGCCACCTTGTGTCCCAAATTGTTGCCCAGAACCGCTTTGAATCATGGGGGGAACTACTGCGAAACGTCAATGATGAAATTTTTGGCAGTTACTGAATGAAATCTTTGGAGGAAACTCCATGCAATGTATAAATGGAGCAGAGTAGCGCGTATGCGACCGATGTTAACTCCTGATCACTCGTTTGAACTGGGACAAAGCACACAAGCATTTAACTGTAGAGGAGTGGAGAAGGGTCATGTGGTCACATGAACACGATTTTCTCTCAATGGCAATGATGCTCGCTGTTTTGTTCATCAAAGGTCTCATGAAGTTTTCAGCGAAATCTGTGTGCAAGAGGCGATACAGGAAGGAGGAGGGTCTGTCATGTTGTGCGGCTGTTTGAATTACACAGATGTGTAACCTGTGGTTGAGGTACCTGTTACATTAAATCAGTATGAATACACTGGGATACTAGATCATCAATTTTTGGCCAGTTGCACAAGATCTGAATGAGGAAAGACGTGCTGCTTTGTCTATGTATCGGAATAACAACTGCCGAATGCGGCCCGCTATGGACCTGTCATTTATTGACATGAAATTCATTCATGATTTGACAGGCGTTTAGATTGGCCTGTTAAGTCCTCAAACATGAACCTTAGAGAAAATTTCATATATTGGGGCCCCCTATAGATTCAATGCTAAGAAGAATTGTTGGTATTATTCGTGATCGTGAAGGTCGTACTCTATGTTGATAGTAGGTAACTTATTTTTGTCCAGCGAGGGAAAATTAGGAGAAAAATATCACTGTGAGTAAAAAGAAGAACAATCTACTCGTTAGACTTACGAGGGTCGGGTAAAAGATAGACTCTGTCTAAAGAAACGTTACTGATGTAATATACGGGAAAATTATTAATAATTGACTCATGCAAGAAGAGCAACACTCGATTCTTGTTTTTTCAGGTGGATGAAATGTTAAAAGTGCCGAGGGAAATAATGTAAATTGGAAATGTCCTAGGAATTAATGATGCTTTGAAAATTCTTCAGCACAGTATGCGGTGATGGCGACTCACTATCAAAAAAACCGTGACGAGATGTTCTAGTACGACGCAGAATACAACGTATGCACCTACAGTCATAATCATTAATATTTACGGGAGCAGGCTAGGGTTGATGACAAGCGGGCAAATGATACTTTGTACTCAGCTGGCGTAAGACTTTGGAGACGCCGGGGTCAAAAAAGTGTGAGCTGTCAGCAATGTGTTGCTTGTATAGGAGTACATGCAGTGTAATTAGGGCATAGCATTAGGGCATAAATAATTTTAAAAAATAAGCCCAGCCATTGCAGTATAAATTTGGAACTGTGAATAGAGAACTGGGGGGATTTACTTCAATTTATTCAACATATTTTTGTCTTCAATAATTTCTGACTGATGTTTGTGATTCATTCGTAAGTTTCATATATGATTCGATGTCTCCAATTCCAGGGTGAATGTTTGGTCGTTTTTGTAGAATCATCACACTCTATTTGGCTTGGATTGTCGTTGGACGAAAGTTTAATCGATAAGCTTTGCATTTTTGTTGCTAGTTGTTGCTGTTAATTATTCGTCTTATAACACCTCTCGATGTGCATGTTTAGGGTCTAGAATGGCGCGAAAGTCCTATACTTGCATACTTGACCGTAAAATTTCCGTGCCACAATATTGGTAACGTTTACTGAAGTTCAATAAAGCTTCTAATTGATGTTCCCGCTGTGTGCTGTGATAAGTCATCGTAAGCTGTCAGCCGCGGTCTTTCTCTTCCTCCCTGAATTATTCCATTATTTCACCATCTAATGGAAACATCAGAGTGATATTACTCTTCAATAACGGATGCGTTCGCTCAGCAAACTTATCCACAGTACAACCTAGCAACTTTTCTTTACCTTTTTTTGGAGGTAGGTCTTGGTTTATATTTCTATAAGCTTTTGACAGAAATATGGCTGCACAGCAGACTTGATACCTGTACTAAGAGAGCCCGCCAGTACTAAACTAACAAAAACGTAACATTGTGCCATATTTTGACTACAGGCAGTACCGTTTTGCAATCGTTCAAGTTCCGTGATTTGATCACACGCGAAGTGCGGTCTGCCAAGTCCTGAGAGGGAAACTACCTTTACAGCAAGCCGGATAGAGCTCCTTCAAAGGCTCTCTGACATGATAATTCGGGTACTAGTCCTGTTTTTTATATTTTTGATGATTTGATTCGGAATTTTCTCCGGTCACCAGCATTATTGTAACATTCCTGTTTTTTTCACGCCCGCTGGCTGGATTTCCACATCTTTTGACGACCTTTGTATTTGTTCACCTTGGGTATGCTTTCATTTTTGTTTTTAAAATATTTACTTTTCCACGAATCATTTCCTCAGGTATTTGGAGCGATGGGGATTTTGATCTTGACGTTCTCAAATTGGGGACGGTATCATTTCTGGACTTGCTGCTGAGAGAATATGAGTTATTAGTTTTGAAGTTTTGATTATGATATAAAGTTAGGTTTTCTTTTAAATGTTTTTTTGTAATATCATCTTCGTTCTAGGCATGTGAGAATATCATGGGATGAAAACACAACTTAAAAAATCTATTTAAATGATGCAATGATTGTGATTTCAGAAGCTGTTATAGAACTGAGAGGTGTCAGTAAGTAGTGAATAGTCCCAAGGTATATAGTCGTTAATTAAGGAGCAATCATTAATTAAAGAGCAGTCGTTAATTACGGAGCAATCATTAATTAGGGAGCAGTCGTTGATTAAGGAGCAATCATTAATTAGGGTGCAGTCCTTGATTAAGAAACAGTCGGTAAGTGGGGTGCAGTCATTAAGGGGAGAGCAGTCGTTCAGTGGGGAGAAGTCAAAGGGAATAGAAGTTTATTCGGGGGTAGCGAGTCAATCATCTTGCGGAAAGTGATCGTGAAGCGCCAGGACGCACCACCAGCGACACAACACAACACTATATGACTGCCCGCCACGTGGAACAATTCTCAAGATTACCGAACAATTCTCAAGATTACCGAACAATTCTCAAGATTACCGAACAATTCTCAAGATTACTAAACAATTCTCAAGATTACCGAACAATTCTCAATATTACTGAACAATTCTCAAGATTACCGAACAATTCTCAAGATTACCGAACAATTCTCAAGATTACTAAACAATTCTCAAGATTACCGAACAATTCTCAAGATTACCGAACAATTCTCAGGATTACCGAATAATTCTCAAGATTACTAAACAATTCTCAAGATTACCGAACAATTCTCAATATTACTGAACAATTCTCAAGATTACCGAACAATTCTCAAGATTACCGAACAATTCTCAAGATTACTGAACAATTCTCAAGATTACTAAACAATTCTCAAGATTACCGAACAATTCTCAATATTACTGAACAATTCTCAAGATTACCGAACAATTCTCAATATTACTGAACAATTCTCAAGATTACCGAACAATTCTCAAGATTACCGAACAATTCTTAAGATTACTAAATAATTCTCAAGATTACCGAACAATTCTCAAGATTACTGAACAATTCTCAAGATTAACGAACAATTCTCAAGATTACTGAACAATTCTCAAGATTACCGAACAATTCTCAAGATTACTAAACAATTCTCAAGATTACTGAACAATTCTCAAGATTACCGAACAATTCTCAAGATTACCGAACAATTCTCAAGATTACTAAACAATTCTCAAGATTACTCAACAATTCTCAAGATTACCGAACAATTCTCAAGATTACCGAACAATTCTCAAGATTACTAAACAATTCTCAAGATTACTGAACAATTCTCAAGATTACCGAACAATTCTCAATATTACTGAACAATTCTCAAGATTACCGAACAATTCTCAAGATTACCGAACAATTCTGAAGATTACTAAGCAATTCTCAAGATTACCGAACAATTCTCAAGATTACTGAACAATTCTCAAGATTAACGAACAATTCTCAAGATTACTGAACAATTCTCAAGATTACCGAACAATTCTCAAGATTACTGAACAATTCTCAAGATTACCGAACAATTCTCAATATTACTGAACAATTCGCAAGATTACCGAATAATTTTCAAGATTACTGAACAATTCTCAAGATTACCGAACAATTCTTAAGATTACTGAACAATTCTCAAGATTCGGTAATGCTCCCTGGCCCCCTAGATCACCAGGTTTGTCCGTCTGTGGTTTTTTCTAGTGGAGCTATCTCAAGAGTAAGTTGTACACGACTCAACCAAGAACTCAGGATGAGTCAAAACAGAGAATTCAGGATCAAATTTACAGTCTCCCAGCTGAGATGTTGCAGCGGTCAATGAGAAATCTCAAAAGCAGATTTCAAGAATGCATTTGTACAGGCGGAGGCCCTGTACGGGCCTTTATTTAAAAAAAAGAAAATTCCATCACTATTTCTTGAATGGCATGTTGTAAGGTTCCGATGCCTATGAATAAAATATTTATATTCCATCACTCATGGTTTTACCGGATTGTTGAAAAGTTCGCGCTTTTTTGTGTTACCCGTTATGTTCTTTGTTTCTTATGCACCTAAGTGTTTCTGGAAACTGGGGGCTAAAACCCCAAAACATCATTGATCGGAAAACCGATTTCCAGGACTTTATAAGTCTTGATATTTAATCTGCGTGGGGACTGAAAGATACCGGAAGCAATAATTCTGAGAATCTTCTTTTCCTGTAGTGGTATATTTTCTCGAAAAACGACTGTTCTTTGAATCCCGAGTAAAACCTTTCACCGGCTTTCATAGTAATTTTTAATAAAGAGAGCTATTGTAATGATATTGCAGGCAACACGCTACTACTTCCGACAGAAGCGAAAGGGACAACAGTCTTTGTAAAGCATTTTCCATAAATACGAAGACATATACATTACCATGAGTATATATCTAAATTCCGATATTCTTTGTAATTTGACGCGATAGTACCCTCACACTTCAACTCTGCATTTAACTCTCACAAAACCGTTGACCCTCACATATCATTCCCACGGGGTATAACATTGGCAATTATACCGTCAGATTTCATGGTTAATTTGCACCGTGTTCGACCGGCATTTGCAGTGGCTGTCTCACTCTGCCGATGCTTGTGCAACTCTGATTTGTTTTAACCCAGTTGCCATTAGTGAAATACATGAGCATCAAATTAAAAATGTAATCAACAACGTGATAGAGGTTCGTTGAGCTTCGTAGATCCCGTGAATATGTATTGAGCTTTTCATGCCAAACACAATGAGGACAAGTCATGATTCTGGTTTCTCTGGCTCTCGGTTTTAAAATTTGATTGAAAATAAATATTTATGAAATGGATGTCCTGGAGTTTGTAGAAGGACTTCAGTACGAAGCTAAAGCTATTTCAGTTCTCCTAAAGTTTACATAAATAAATTTTGCATTTACCTTTTTATGAAAATCTTTTACAAAAATTTCAATTCACTTCCGTCGATAAATTGTTATAATTCAGTTTTTATCCAACTGTTGAAATTCGTTTAAAAATTCCTGGTCTTAGTCGTGAGCTGATTCAGAGAAATCTCGCAGTTAAAATACTAAGAACTGAATACTAATAACAGTTACACGAAGTGTTTATTCGCCTCTGAGCTCGAATGCGTGTGTGTGCGTGTGTGTGTGTAGATACATGAATCAGAGTAGATGCAAGTGTTTGCCATCGCATTTGCTACTCTGTGAAACTAAAAATGATCCAGAACGTTTTTAAAAATACAGTAAGATTCTCAGTGAAACAACACTTCTTACGGTCACAAAGACACCAAATACACGCACACGTGCGTTGTGTATAGATGTTGGTGCAAAACGTGCGTCACTCGCTAGTACACAGCTGTTTTGCTTGAATAATAGACATGTAGAACTGCTGAAATATAAATTTGATAATTACTCGACGAAGCCACTTCACTCATAAAAAAAGAGTGCGCTTTATGCAAGTTCGAAGCTGGAATCTACGATTTACTGTGTCTTGAAACAGGAAATTAAAATTTGCATGAAAAAGGAAGAGAAACTGCAACTGAACTAATTTGTCTCATTGCAATGAAACACATGTTTGAAATTTTACCAACTTGGCGCGGCCATTCTTATGAGACGCAGTGGAGTTCTAGGGAAATTTAAATTCGGGAATTGTGATGTCAGTGTGACGCTTTTTCTTGAATAAAAGAAAATATTCTACACCATGCAGGGCTCAGCTTTCGCCTGCATGGGTAAAACGCTAGTAAGAACAAGTAAACTATTGTTTTGTACCCAGTACATGACAAAATAGTACATCATAGGTCGGAAGTGTAGTTTTCTCGTTTATGCAAATTAGCGCGATGCATTGCTGAAGTCCAGCTAATATATTCTTTATGCGTTCGTAATGAGGGAGCCTCCCAGCTGTGCCCAGCTGTTTACGGTCGCCGAACATGCCACCAATTTCTTTTGCCTTCGTGAGCACATTGCGAGTGGCGACAAATAGAGACTCAGCTAGGGACAGAGAAGCATAAACTTCTTACATATCAGGGATAGACAAGCATCAACTGTTCACTTCTCAGGGACAGACAAGCATCAACTTTTCACGTATCAGAGACAGACAAGCATCATCCTTTTCAAGAATCAGGGACAGACAGTCATCAACTTCAATTCCGTATCGGTGATATATCTTCTTCTTCATGGTTTGTCTAAGTTTTACATAAACTTTTTCGGCAGTTTATGATATATACTCTTCGACATTTTTGAAGTGCTAATTGCACTAGGGCTTATTGAGGGTATAGAGCTCTCAATTTTTCACTCAACACCAGCATTCTCTCATCTGCGTAAACACCTGCATTTTGTAGCGTGCATCACGGACCTCAAATGTTATGAAATACTTCACGAGTAGGTGACCAGGTGAGTTGTTAATTCGTGAGATTTTCCTCGAGTGCGTGCTCACTCAGTTATGTAGAAAAACTAAAGCTTTTCTTCTATTTTTTTTTTGGCAGACAATTTTTAACGTAAATAACTCCCATGATGATTTAATCAAAACGTCACTAAAAATTAATTTAAATGAAAGGCGCAACAATTCGGTGTACTGTACTATAAAGTTTTCTTCTCTCATACACCGAAGAATAAGTAACCTCTGCAGTATTTGCCATAGCATCAGGGTCGTTGCCTACCAGCCTTCCACCGCACTTGACCACCTGTACTTCTCTTCATTAATTAAGCCTGCAGCATCTGATCTACTTCTGAGTGTGGCCGGTGTCGTGGCTACTGTCTCCTGCTCACCATCGTTCTCCTACGTCGAGAGGGCCTAAATTGACGGTACTATGATCGGCTAGTCTTCTCTGCCGACCTTCTGCCTCCCTGCGCTTCGCTTCTGCCTCGCCACTCGAGTTCGGCTGCTTTACTGATGTGAGTCACCGTAATGGTTAGCGCCACATTTTTACGTAGTGACGTCAGTAGCAGTTGCAAAGAACCTGCCTTACTTACCTTAAATAAAATGGGAGATTAATGATTGTGGAACGTTGCCTCAAACCAACTTAATTCATTATCAACATTCATACAGCAATTGTTGCAGCAAATTTCTAATTATTAAATTTCGTGTTCTAGGTTTAGAGTACGGAAATTCATGTTTTAATATTTAATTACTATATTGAATTTAGGATTTAGCATATTTACCGTAGACTTGAATTAGTCTGCTAACAGCTAATCCTAGCAATTAATTAATAACTACTTAAGCTGAATTCTCTAGCTCTGCAATATTTTATGCAAGACTAGGCTTTCACCCAATACCTAATTGTCACGTCGCCATTCTTCTATTACGTGCGTGGTCTTTCTGACCCGTCAAATTTTGCGGCGTGAGTTATATTTATATTGACCCCACATTTTAATTCATAAATTTTTGAGCAGTCGTAATAGACTCCATATTTTCTTATTACTAAAAATTTGTTCTCCCGCGACAGTGATCGTGGTACGGCGCTGGAGGGGCGCTATGGGCGTGCTGGTGTCCCAGCTCTCCCGTTTTCCAGCCCACTCGCGGGATGGAAAACTAGTCATTCATTCATTCAATGGAATAAACCAACCTTAAGTTTTTGACTCTTTCCTATCCCTGCGTCAGTGCCATGCTTCGTTTTGTCTGTGTTATTTAGCAGGAACTGAAATAGTTCAATTTGACAGTATTAAGTGCTTTTGATACTTCTATGCGAGCAATTAATATGCAAGGTTTTAGCTACAAAAATAAGTAGATTCTACATGGTTAGCAGAAGGCTGTCCTGAAAAATCTGAAGAATTTCAAAAGACTTTTGAATAAATATTAAGATCTGCAGAACCCAGACTTCCTCTATTTTCCCCTACACAGTCTAGTGGGAAAATTTACCGCTGATGGCTCATTGAAAATGCATATGTAGATGTTCCGCGTGAACTCGACACAAAAGCGTTGGAAGCCGTGACGTCACGACGGATCTGTTGAAAAGTGCCATGACGCCACTGGTGGCATTACGCCTCAGTATTTTGCATCTATAGAAAAAAGAATCTTTGAAGATTTGGATGTATTTATTGCGTTTTACTTGGTAAACTAGCTCAAAAAATGATGCGCGCATAATTATTCATCGATGATCCGTAGCCAATGTTTGAGTTTTGATGGTAGACAGACTGTAGCAACATCTGAATGAAGAGGAAATGTCGAATGAGGAAAAGATAGGATCAAATGCAGAGCACTCAAGTAAAGTGACATGTTTTTTACCGTCTCTACGACTATGAAAGAAAAATTTAAAAAATCTCTCTGACGCTGGAGCTAAACAGAATATAAAGTCAACTCACATGCTGGTAGCACAACTGATTTTGAAGTGGATACCATAAAAATTGTCACAAAGCTATGAACGTCAAAAACATTTAGTACACTTTTAAAATTCTGTAACGATGTTTCTAGCGTTCGAAAGTACTACACTAAATCGAAATGAAAAAGATTGAATGTGGTTTTACGGTTCCACTTTGTAAGCTATTCTCTACAAAATTTTGAACAGAGAAGATTGGCGAGAACTTGTACGAATACTTATACTTTTATATTGTTCTTCAACAGCTAGGAACGCCGGGGACATCCTCACTGTATATCAGTACAATAAAGAAGACTTTCTAAAATAATGTCTGCCTCAATGCTTCTAGACCAGCGCAGTAGGAGGTCACCTTGCATTCTCTGCATAACTTTGGATCATAAAATTCAAACTTTTGAACTTGAAGTTTAATACTTGAGATTTGGATAACAAATAAAGACTTGTGCTTTTAAGACGCCAAAAGTACAAACGTCTTTGATTTGTAAGTGAGATGGCGTTAGGTACTGTCAGGGGGTCAGTAGGTAGGATAATGTTATAAATTTCTTTTCCTACATTTCTCCGTGTCTCCCGTCGAAATTTGATATTTATTCTCCAGGTTCCATGAGTGCATTTGCTGGTTCTTCTACAGAAGATCTTACAATTTCACTTCTGTGACTACAGGGGTAAATATTTAGGCTTAATTATTGCAAAGAAACGACGAGGAAAATGTGAAAGTCAAGTTATCAATAAAACAATAGGAGTAATGAAAATACACAATTGATAATTGTTTTGTTGATTGTTTTGTCCATTTCTCTACGACACTCTTTAGGATGCTTAATGACCTTATCTGTGATACAAATTTTACCAGTGGTTTTATATTTACTTTTTCACTGTGAATAAACTAAATCTCTTTACTATTTTTACGGTAGTTTTATAGCTATAATAATCTTTAAAAAGAACCTGACAGGGTGCTCACTTTTAGAGAAACAGAAAATGAAACTGTAAATCCATGAAACTTAACATTTCTTGTAATAAAACAAATAAGCCCAATATTGACCTGCGTTTTGTTTTATATATCCTCCTTCGGCTTCGGTTACGGACTCAGGTCGAGTCCAAAATTGATTGCAAGCTTTGATCAGGTGGTCTTTATTTATGTCCTCCATTGTTCGGCCTATTGCTTCCATCAGTGAGAATTTGGTATTATGGGAATGCTTATTAACTGCCTTTTCAACGACGCCCCACACGTAATAATTCAAAGGATTAAGATCTGATGAGTTAGGAAGCCATAAGTTTGGTGGGATATGAGCATGACGATTCTCGGCCATCCAATCCTGGATTTTGAGAGCTTAATTGGATGGAGCCGAATCTTGTTGGAAGACACAGGCTCTTCCATTGGCTACGCTGTCTATCCAAGGCTCAACAATGGTTTAAAAGTCTCGACACAGGCATCTGCATTGACTCGAAGGCCCCGTGGAAAAAATAAGGAGGCATGATGTGCCATTCACTGCTATCAACACCTAAAACTATGCACTCTTCTGATAAACTCATGTGTTCTGAGTGAGTCAGACCGTTGACAATGCTGTTTCATCTTGTTCTAGGCCAATTAATCTCCAATGTTTTCATACAGCTCCTTTCTAACTTCACAAACGAAAGATCTGGAGACTTAGAAATCTTGCAATTTTTAGATTCCTATGCTTCGTTTTTTCGACTCATTGCAGCATGCTTTTTCATTTCATTAGTTATGGTAGTATCTGCCATGGAATCTTCTGAAATAAAAAAAATACATTTATTATAATCTGGTTAGTTTAAATTACAAAAATGAAAGGGTCCTCAGACACCTTACATATGCACTCCTCGCTGAAAGGAAAAACGTTTTTCTTGCTCATCACATCCAATAGATACATATTTAACACAAAAAAACTTGAATTAACAAGTGATTGTGTCAATTTTTAACTCAACTTAGGATTCGATTAATTTGAACTTGACTTGGATTAATTTGAACTTGATTTGGATTAATTTGAACTTGACTTGGTTCAAATTGAATTTGACTTGGATTAATTTGGAGTGGAAAAGGTGTAGACTCTCCTGTTGAGTATATTTGAGTTAACCAGAATCTGTTAAAATTACATTTAAGGCTACATTTTAGATGAAAAATTCAAAGCTTTAAGATTCGGGTGAGGAAAAGGTTGTACGGTAACTTAGAAACGATCACGTCACCCCAGGATGAGGCAGCAGTCCGACTCCCAGCAAGCACGTGATCAATTCAAGTTTCCCCGCTCCCAAAGCTCGTTCTTTTGCTCCCGTTTTAACTTGACCTCAGAAGAAACAGTACAGGTGATTGCTCTCAAGAAATGTTTTGGAACAAATATTGTGCATTTTTACGCATTATTTACGTAGTCTGAATAGATTTAGCTATAATAAAAATCAAAACCATCATGTATATGTTACCTAGGAACCATTCGTATGTTGCTAATTACTAATTTATTAAATTAATGAAATGGAAAAACCCCATAATTCTATAGTTTTCAAGTTTTGAAATAATCTAGCGAATCCGCATTTAGTGCATTTATTGCCATCCAGGATTGTACTTGGCCTATATGGAGGTGATACGTTATCATAATATTCTTTCAGTACAATTACTTTTTTACATCCTGAATTTAATAGCAATACGTCATCCTTTTCATTAAAAAAACAGTAAATGAATCAAATTTATCACATTAGAATTAAACTTTAAAGCAATCCTGCGGTTTGGCAGCTTTTGTATCATAGCTAACAACGCGGACGCGCTAAGTTCATGTTGTTATTCGTGGGGAAATTTGAGCTCCCGTGTTGCTTGTTTGATGCACGCACTCGAAAGTGAGGGCCCACACAGCGCACTAAATGACACAGCCCGGTGTGTTTCTAATGGACGTTTCTCAGGTACGTTACAGCTCGTATTGATGGATCACACACAGCACTCCATCCTCGCAATCCAACGTTAAGTTAGGTTCCAACATTTCAACATTGCCTGTCAATGAATTAAGGAGCTTTTTTTCATCTTTCCCGTGGCATCTCAAAGAAATTATTTTTTCCACTTAGCTGTTGATAACTCAAAAAAAGGTGTGTGGTAAATTAATTAAGAAAAGAATTGGTCTAATGATGAGACTGAATACATTTAACTATAATAATAATGATGGCCGTTTTGTATATTTACATAGTTATACCCATATATGTGTTTGTATATTTTACACATAGCCATCGTGAATATTGACTGGCCAACTGAAAGTCTTCGACACGAGTACCTGTGATAGAGTTTCTAGCTTCTCACGGGTACAATAAACTGCTTAAATCCCCATTATAAACATTGGTATACATTCATTTGATGTCTGCACGCGAAGAACTGATGTAGCGAAAATTTGAGAAGCCGAGAAGTCTGCATCATAGATACACCGATCACTTACTTTGAGTTGTTTGAAAGATCGAAGTTTAAGACTTTTTTTGTCCTTCCAATCATGTAGAATGGTTTATGCTGTTCATCGAAGATTATTGATGGCTGTAATTTTTCTGTTGAGATCAGAATAAGGTGAAGCAAATGACAAAATTCCTTATTAGTTCTGATATATTGTAGAAGTAATGTTGATCGTTTACTGAGCGTGTCTCTCACTTTGAGTAATACAAAAGGGAATGCAACCGTGCTGAGCTGTACGAAGAAATATCATTACTCTGAGAGGCACAAAGAAAGGTAATACAGCCAAAAGTGTCATTTTGATGAGAGCCACCTTTATGAAATTATCACTTGGGTACAAAAGAAGATCGAATAAAACGTAACTTTCAATGTCTCTCACTTTGGTGAACGAAACTCTGCTCTTGGTGAACGAAAAATATAAATCTCCAGTTGATGGCTGATACGGAGAAAATAACTAAGATGAATTCCAAGCAGGAACTTTCAAACAAAATTATTTCACGCACCATGACATGTGACTTATAACAATACTCCTAACTTAACTTAACTTTACCTGCCACAGACTCGCTAACTTTAAGCGATAAAATGTCCATGTAATATGGTCCCAAGTGTCCCTATCCCAGAGCGTGTTATCACCGTCGTGGAATTCAAAATGACTTCTTGCTGCGAACTGAATTGGACGGACGGGAGAACATCTGAGCTTAGTGAAGATTAGTGACCTGAGGTGTGGAAACGATGGAAAGTAGTAGTTATGTTTCATTGATAGCGATAAAAGCGTCGCAAAAAGACTTGTAAGTGAAGTCTAAATTATGTCAATAGAAGTACACGAATGGCATTTCTGAATTAAGATGACTTAGTGAAAACTACCCTCCTGAAGCACTCAGTGAATATCCAAAAATATAATAGGATCCGGGTTACTATCTGAATTCTGCACGCATCTGGATCACTAAAAATTCAAAAAGTAGCGGATGATACATTTTTAGTAGAGATGCACATTAGATGCGTGTAAATAAACACCAATGCCATCTAATACACATCGTTAAATTCACAGAAGAAGCTCCCCAAAAGTTTATTCAGATATGGTTTTGCCAAAGCCCAATGAACGCATGAAAATGAACCCCAGCTTGCTTGTTAACACGTTCAGTTCGCATTGGTACACAGGTGTACCGGTGAATTGCTCATTTACGCTTCACTAACAACGGCTACCATTTCACCGATTTCACTACTTTTATTTAATTAGACTATGGAATACAAGTTAACCCGTTATAGTGGAATAATATTTTTCCCGCTAGTCAGAAAAGACACTAATGTAATCAAGCAGCAAAAATGGTTTTTCAATTCTGCTTTTCCCAAACCAACCAAACCGACCGTAGCAACCGCGGAAACGTAGTGAACGAGGGCCGTGGGAGCTCAGCGCAGTGGCGCAGCCAAAGGGGGGCCACGGAGGCCATGGGCCCCCCCCCCCCCNCCCCCCCCCCGTCCCCTCCGAAATGTTGAGCTGGAGGCCAGTTTCAGTCGCCGTTTTAAGTACAAGAATAAATGATTGCTGATAATTGATGTCTGCCCTCCCGAAATTATTTGTCGCGGATGCTGGCCCCCGCCTAAATTTTCGGGTGGCTGCGCCACTGGCTTAATGTATGCGATCACCTCTGCAGTCGGGACTGGAATGCATTGCAACGGAAAATGAACTTCAGGTGGCGTCTAGTCCAAGGGACCCAAGTTTTCCATCACATTTTACTGTTTTTATCGTTATTTCGAATTGGATTAAGTTTGTGGTCTTGGGAGGAGTTAGACCGACGCTGCATAATCTAACTTTTTCGCCACCTGCATGCATATTTTTTACCGCTCAAGTAATAAAATCGCTTGGGCGGCGAAAAGCATGCACGCGCCGGCGAAAAAGTTAGACTGGGTGTGTGTGGTAGACATGTTAAATATGATTGAGAAACAGCTACTACATTAATTACATAAAATGATAAAGCTCAGAGGTTGTTAGTCTCACACTACCATATTGTCAGAATGATACATGATACAAGTGAAACACACGTCACAGGATGTGTTGGCGTGAAAGATGAGTTGGTATGAAGAATGAGTTGGTATGAAGGATGTGTTGGCGTGAAAGATGAGTTGGTATGAAGGATGTGTTGGTGTGAAGGATGTGTTGGTGTGAAGGATGTGTTGGTGTGAAGGATGTGTTGGTGTGAAGGATGTGTTGGCGTGAAGGATGTGTTGGTGTGAAGGATGTGTTGGTGTGAAGGATGTGTTGGTGTGAAGGATGTGTTGGTGTGAAGGATGTGTTGGCGTGAAGGATGTGTTGGCGTGAAGGATGTGTTGGTGTGAAGGATGTGTTGGCGTGAAGGATGTGTTGGTGTGAAGACAGCTCGAGAGGCGGCGTGTGATGGTGCTGGAACAGATACGCGACACGTGAGTGTACTGGATCACGATGGTTTTGCATCTTTGCATTTTAGCTTGTAGTTGGTAGCACTTGAGCATAGAATATGTGTACTTTTGCCACGCTATAGACATGCCTTTGAAGACATCAGGTATCAAACTAGCTGTAATAAAAGTGCTGTCGGATGTAAGAGATTTTATGTTAGGGACTGTAGCAATGTCACTGGTTATAGTAGTGGAAACTGTGTGGGTATGGCACAGGCAACTGTGTGGGTATAGCACAGGCAACTGTGTGGATACAGCACAGGCAACTGTGTGGGGATAGCACAGGCAACTGTGTGGAGACAGCACAGGCAACTGTGTGGGTATAGCACAGGCAACTGTGTGGGTATAGCACAGGCAATAGTGTGGAGACAGCACAGGCAACTGTGTGGGGATAGCACAGGCAATAGTGTGGAGACAGCACAGGCAACTGTGTGGGTATAGCACAGGCAATAGTGTGGAGACAGCACAGGCAACTGTGTGGGGATAGCACAGGCAATAGTGTGGAGACAGCACAAGCAACTGTGTGGGTATAGCACAGGCAATAGTGTGGATACAGCACAGGCAACTGTGTGGGGATAGCACAGGCAATAGTGTGGAGACAGCACAGGCAACTGTGTGGGGATAGCACAGGCAAGTTGGAAAATACAGCGCAGGCAAGTGTATGGATAAAACATAGGTAACTGTGTGGTTATATCACTGGAAACTGGGGGTACATAGCAATAGAAACAGTGAGATTGACACATGAGAGCAATTTCTGCAACTTAGGTAATGAAAATAATAAATTTTCTCCTCAATTCACGCCCATAACATTAGATATGTGCGAAATTCATTACCATGAGGAAATATTTTACCGCCAAAACAAGAAGCTGAATAACTTTATTTCCGACGGTATAGCATTAAATATTTTTCAAAGTTCATTCGTGAATTTTTTGCCAATGACCTCGTACTCAAACTATAAAAAAATTACTAAGTATGTTCTAGTGTAACGAATATATTAAGAATTCCACGTCGAAAAAATTTCCCGTAACAACTTTGAAATCACTATTGCCTAAACTTTCGAACCTTTTACGACACGAGTTGAACGAGTGTCCAAAATAAAGGCGAGAATCGAATGATACATCAGGTTTCTACATACAAAATCATAACGTTTCCTGAGGAGCTAACCATCCGTACCCTGACACAACATCAAAACGTTCCCTGATTATTTATCAACCTGCATCCTGTCACATTATGACGTAGGTTGATGAATTATCAACCCGTATCCTGACACATTATGACGTTGGTTTATGAATTATCAACCCGTACCCTGTCACATTATGACGTAGGTTGATGAATTATCAACCCATATCCTGTCACATTATGACGTTGGTTGATGAATTATCAACCCATATCCTGTCACATTATGACGTAGGTAGATGAATTATCAACCCGTATCCTGACACATTATGACGTAGGTTGATGAATTATCAACCCGTATCCTGAGTCAACATCATGACGTATCTTGCCACACCATCAAAGCGTATCCCATCGTCCATCCTCTGCAACTCTGCCTGAACTCGCAGCCCAACTGACGGCAGATCACCTATTTCCTGGCAAGTCGACACGCATTGAAACACGTCAGCATCTTGTCTGACACGTGATCATCCTCAGATTTCATGATAGATTCATCGCGTAGCTGTGCTTATTCTACACTGTCGTAATTCACCCTGTTGCGTCAATTTCTATAAGAAAGAACAAAAAAGAACGAGAGAGACTAGAACAAAAGTGAAGAAGAAGAACAGAAATTAATAGAGAAGAGTTGAATAGAATAAAATGAATTGTGTGAAGCACTGCAGAGCGGAGCAGAGCAGTGCACAGCATTAGTGATCAGAAAAGAACAGAATAGAATAAAACAGTACAAAACAGAACAGAATGGAACGCCACAGAGCAAAGAAGAGAAGAACCGAACAGAAAAGAAAAGAACAGAACAGAACAAAACAGAACAGAACGGAAAAGAGAAAAACTGGGATAAAGCCAACGACATATTGCCAGGTTTGAAATAATCGACCTAATCGTCTTCTTTGCTCAGGAGAAATAAGTTCAAGTAAGTGAAGACGGCTTTTGATGCCAAAATCTGCTAGTAATCACATCGTCACAAAACGCAGAATATTGCTTCTCAGGCCCGTCATCATGGTGCCATCACGCCCCAATTGAAAAATAAATCCCTTTTCAGGTAGGAAATCAGTCGTGAAAGGTCAAAAAGAGCCCAGAAGTGCCAAAAATCACGACTCCAAACCGACTCCTACCTATACTTGGCCTATTACGGCTTAAAAAGGCCCCTTCATCCAACTGACATTTTATAGGTCTAGTCGATGGCTGTTTTCGGGCTCATTCAGGTCGTTGAAAGTCGTTTTCCTGCCATTTTCGACGAGCTCTATTTAGACGCGTAATATATTGTAAAAAGATATTGTAATCGTAAATTTTGTTCATATCGTATTACCTCAGTAAATAATAATCTAATGATATATAACAATTACTTTAACATTCAATATGAACACACGCAGTCATCGGCCGCCGTTAAAATACAATGATTTTGTTCTCTCACATTAGACTAGCAAGAACAAGTTACTGATCGACATGACCAATCAGCGATTTTCACCGGGGATATGTAACACGGCCACTAAAACCCTATATTTTTATAAGTAAAAAATATCTCATGAATGTCTGTGCTAATTTCAAAACTGGAACGACTGTTAGAACCCACTGTCGGTACAGTGGGCAACTAAACGTTGCAAGGCCCAATTTAAGTCGTACGGAAGCAAGAGAAGGCCGTTGTTAGCCTTGATCACGGAGTAATGAAGCCCAAAAAAGCTAGAACGAGACTCGTTCAAGCAATGGAAAAGCCAAAAAAGGTCATGAATAGCCTCGTTCAAGTAGTAGAGAAGCCCAAAATGGCCGTAGTTTCGAATCAGCATTAGGCGTTGCGATGCCCAGAAGTAGCCTTTTAACAGAGCTTAAAATAAGTGACATAGCGGCCTGAAAAGGGCTAGTTTACTGCTTGAAAACGACCAATCTCTTGGCTTATAGCTGCCTGAAAACGCATTTTAAAAGGCTCAGAATTTCAATAGAGGCATTATTAGGTGTCTACGTCATCAGTAACTTCGATACGTCAACATCTACTGTGACGAATCATCACATTTTTCCTTACGCCATCTTGTACCCTGATACGCAATCCACAATCCTACATGCACGTCATGACGTGTCTTGATACTTCATACGCACTTAATCGTGTGTTTTGGCACTTCATCACGTGTTCTGACATGTCAACACATTTTGTTACTCGTCATAATGTGTATCATAACATATATTAATACGCCTGTTACATGTCTCTGGGCACGTCATCACGTATCTTGACACATCATTACGAATCTAGACATGTCATAACGTATATTAATACGCCTGTTACATGTCTCTGGGCACGTCATCACGTATCTTGACACGTCATGACGTATCCAGACACGTCTTGACGTACATCGACACGCCAGCTACACGTCTCATGACACGTCACCACGTCTCCCCGTGGCCGAGTATCGAGAGCTACTGCAGCCGCGGTCCACCATAAGCTTGACAGGCGATTTTTTCACGCACATAAAACACTCCGAATCAGTCCAGGCAAAGACCGCCGAAAGCAGCCTTTCGTGAATAAAATACGGCGGTCGCGCGTTGATGCAGCCTTCGCTGCATGTTTTATGAAGGAATTTTAGAGGGAATCTGAATGGCTGTGTTTGGAAATGTTTCCATATTGAGCTTGTTGTGTGAGATGGGTGAGGACTTATCAACATTTCATAAATCAGAACGTTTCTATGCGCCTCTATGCATAAGAGACTTCAAAATATTCATAGCAAAAATGAAATAATAGCAATCTAATGAACTCTGCGACTTGTAGAGTTCATGGGCTGTACATCAGTACATAAGTTCACTATCATGGGCTGTAACTCATGCAAAACTGACACAGAGAGCGACCGTTAGTTTATACAGTGTAACGAAACATAGCACGAAAGTGCGCAAAAAACGACGTTACTTAGGAAGATGAAGAGTAGTCTTACGCCTCATAGGGATACAGTTGTGGGGAAGCGCGAAAAGCCGCCTCCCTAATGTAATGGGTTTCCTCTCCCTCGCTGATGGGAACATCGTTGTAATAATTCGCGTGTCAGATTATTCGCTGGAGCATGATCTTTCGAATCTTTTAATCGTCGTGATATTTATATATTCGTCACAATTATTATATTTTCTATGATTTGTTAATCAAATTGAAGCTGCCACCACCCTTTAAGGGAATATTTCAGTAATCTTCGGTAACGTGATCTGCGGTAATCATTTTCATTCATTTCTTACGAACGATCGTCTCTTTTTCTCGCCTGACTCATCTCACCACAAAAGGTCAAATGAAAGGTATCTCCAATCGAAAGGGATATTACATATTAATGAATGTTATCACTCTATGACAGAATACGCATCCTACATACTTAGAAGTTTGAAATAAGAGCATAGATAGGTAAACGAGGGAGTACTCATCTTATCGGGCGATTCCGCCGTTGTTATGCGGATCACCGGTGTCTGCACCGCCATCTTGGGAGGAGCTGTGCACCCAGCTGGCACCGAATGTTCATCAGTAACCAGCACTGACACGGCTACAGAAACAACTGACTTGTAGAACTCAATTCAGTAACTACATCAACGTAATTTACTTTCCAACGCTGTGATTTACTTTACAATTAAAGCGTTACAGCCGCAAAGCTGTAACGCACGAGAATGCCCACTCTTGTTCGTCCTTTCTCAATGAGCGTCTCCCCCCAACTGCCTGCCTGCCCTCGAATGAACCGCGTCGGTCACGTCACCTCCCTGAGTTGCTAGATTATAATTTTGATATTAACGCTCTAAAATATGAACAGGAGCTACTTCCTAAACAATTCAAATACATGGATAATTAATTCAATAAATATAGTTATAATAAAATCCCGTTAGAATACACAATATTAAGAAAAAAAAAACATGTAGTCGTACGTTGAAGTTCCTGGCAGTTGGCGTTTCTTCCTCGTCATAACGATGTTTGATGTCCGTCCTTGCCGAGGCGATGTTTCTAGAAGGCTCTTGATGATGTTCTCACAGACTCAGGCTTATAAAATTGTTCTTTTAGAACGTTTAATGGATTGCAATGCTGGCCAGTCATCTCCTCCAGTTCTTAGCGTTGTTTCCTATTTTTCTTTGGTCGGAGACCAAAGACAGTTATACCGGAGAGTATAACACTAACGTGTGGGGGTGAAATGAAGGGGGGGGGGGAAGCGTTCTTAAACAAACATTGTAGGACTAACTGAATCTTGAAATATAAGTCATGCAAATTCAAAGTTTTATTAAAGGGTATACAGGACTAAAAGACATGTGTGAGGGGTAAAAATCTAAATAAATACGCGGAGGAATGTTGGAGGTTCTCATGGAGGGTGCCGACCAGAGCGCAGGAAAATCTCCGGAAAAGAAGGGGCTGCTATTTAAGCGAGTCAAGGGTGTGGGAGACCTTCTTCACAAGTACGACACTGTCAGTGTACACACGCACGTCATACTGAATGACGAGATGGAAAATCAGAATTAGCGAAAGGGGGGTGCGCAATTTGTTCAAACTATTTCGAGCATTTCACTCACGGAATGAATAGAACGAAATAAATATTTTGTGCGTTACCAAACATTGGAGAAATTTCAATTATATTGTAAGAAGCCGGTGAAGACTGGCAACGCCAGCTTGAATCATTAAATCATTCGAAAGCTTCGTTCAAACATTTAATTAATTTAGTGCCAATTTTCATTTTTGCTTCAATTAATGCGGGACTGAGTCATTTGTTCGCAGTCGTACTTTAATTCATTTTCCGAGACAAACAGGAACTAAAAATAAAACCAAAATTAAATTCTGTAATGAATCTAAATCAAAATATTTGTTTCACATCAAACGCAGATACCAGTGAAAACAGTCCACCGAAAGATTTTTTTGTATATCATCGGTTATCTATTGATTTGCAGGTGAAGGAATCATGAAGCAATAAATAATTACAACGAAATGTTTGTACAGCCGAGGAAGGCTCTCACCCAGTCTAACTTTTTCGCCAGAGCATGCATGTTTTTCGCCGCCCAAGCGATTTAATTACTTGGGCGGCGAAAAACACGCATGCAGGCGGCGAAAAAGTTAGATTGGGCAGCTAAAACCCCTCGAAAAAAAGAATTGACGCAATAAGTACCACAAGAAAGCCGAGGCAAAGGTCGAGCGTTTGAACATGTCACTGCAAATATTTTCGGCACAATTCAAAGGGAAAGTTTTGGCAGACGTCGCCACGGGGGGCAAGCGGTGACGATGGAGAAGGCTGGCGGTGGCAACATCGTGAGAGCGATAATGTGAAAGTACGAGTACTGCAGGTGAAGTGTACAGTAGAATTATTGCCTTATTTTAAAAGTGGATTTCCACTTGAACACTTTTACGACTTGGAGGTGATTTTCCAAAGGCTAAATAAGAAATATGAGGCCAAAAAGTATTCAACAATTGTTCACAGATAATGCACTCGGCATACGGTGGAAATAATAACTCTTCCTTGATAAAGAGTGCTTGGTAGTGAAATTATGTGGTGATCTATCCAAATATGGCATATCAAACCTGATGTTCTGGTGTGGTAAGCCTCATGTTGGTGAATAATAGTGAGGCCTTAGTATTTCTTATGTGATTGTGCCAGATCGCGAGCTTATTCACAATATTTATTTGTATTACTCACGTATCTCACGTGTTTATTCAAAATAAAGTAGTAAGATTTTTTACTCGTTATTATCCCTTCTTTGATCAAGTAAATGAATAGGAGGAATAACGCTCTCTATTTCTTATTTCTCTCTATCTTTCTTTCTTCCCTTTTTGTGTACCCTTCCTCCCTAATTTTTCCCCTTCTTTCTCTCTCTATCGAGGATTTAAAGTCCCCTCTTCTTCGCTTGGCACTCTCTTTACACCAGCAAGGAGGGCGTGTAAGGCGCCGTGACAGCAGAATGTTATTGTATAGGATACAGAAAAATTTTTTCCCCTAAACTCTGACTCCATTTTCAGTGTTCTAGGCTAAATTGAAGATGAAAACTTTCAGATACATTGAGCAGTTATTTACATTACAGAGAGTTCAGCAATGCTGCGATAATTGAATTTCTGGTGAATAGTTGAAGCTCACGACTAGAAATTGGCAGTGTGATTGGGACAATGCCAACATCAGTGCGTCAATCACGGGATGCGCGGAGCAAAAATATGAACTTATTAGCCATCTACGGCGCTTATTTCTCGTGCGAAGCTGCGGCATTTGGTGATGCCACACGGCAGCCTCGGCAGGCATTTAACACTTTGATCGCAATGGGTTAAATTGATGTTCAATATTCAATTTAAATTTAAAGTCGAAAGTTATGAGCAATTTTATAAATACCAAACATTAACTGGATTCATTGAACACCATTAATTTGAAAAGATTGTTAAAATTTTTAAAACCACCCATCGATGGTTCGTTCCGCAGCTGGAAGAACATGAGCATGACTCATCGGTGAATCGTATCGCAAGTAACAAGATACTGCGGTGACCTGCCCTCTCGCTGCCGTAACTGCGCTCAACCACGCAAATATCGACGACGATTCATAACTGCATTGTTACATTTTATCCATTGTCAGAAACGAATATCATACTTAAAATGCTACAAGATCGTAGAACGTTTCAGAGATTCAAACGAACTTTCATCATTATTATGACCAATTTACACTAACAAACGACAACTTCAAGTTACGGCTGAACAAAACAATTAAATACTGTTACTACGAAGTATTCGCTCTTAACAAATTTTTAGTTTTTTCATTAACCCGGTTCTCAAATATCGCAACACGAGCAAGGTTATGAGGTTCCAGGAAATCGTTGGAGCCGTCACTGTGTGGCCCACCAGTAGCGCTCAGGGGCTCATGGTGACGCAATCAGGGAACGTAAGGATGTTAGCACAGCTTTCCCAGCGGTGAAGTAATGAACGTAGTCAGTTCATGTGGTTCTAAAGATGTCAGTAACGTTGTAGAGAAATCAGCAACGTTGTAACGTTGCGGAGAAGTCGGAAACGTGGAGAAGTCAGCAATGTTGTGGAGAAGTCAGAAACGTGGATAAATCAGCGACGTTGTGGAGAAGTCGGAAACGTGGATAAATCAGCGACATTGTGGAGAAGTCGGAAACCTGGAGAAGTCAACAACTTTGTTTTGGAGTCAGAAACGAGAAGTCAGTGATGTTGTGAAGAAGTCAGAAATAAATTAGAAACGCGGCTACCTTGCATCACCGAGGACAGATAATTTGGGACTTAGTGAACTGAGTTCGTTGAAAACGATGAAATACGAAGGTAACATACATATAAAACCCAAATCTGTGACTCAACTATCTGCTAAACAAGTTTTAATGATGGCCGAAACACACAGAAAGAACAGGAAAGATAAATGATAATTAAAAAATTATATCAATAAGGAAAAAACAGTAGGTAATAAGCTTTATGATCAAATTGTGGTCGAGAAACGCCACCTTGAAATTATCTACTTTATGCTACAAAATAGAAAGCGTGTGACGTTGATCTATCAATGAAGTCAGTCCTACAAAATCCTAGTACAAGGTGTGTGCTAAAATGAAATTTTCAAGTTGAATTCTTAGTCTGAAATGCGCATTTTGTCCGTCGATGGAAAGTTACGCATGACACCGATAAGAATAAAATAAAATCTCGTATCGGAAAACTCTGGAGTTCTCAAGTAATTAAGAGCTCAGAGTTATCGAGAGCTAATTTTAGGTTAACTTTGGGTGCAGGAATAACTCGAGACTGACAGGAAACAAGAATTTAAACATACTTCTCAAACAGGATTTTTAGTTTATTTTATTGTTTTTTCAACGAAAGTTGTTGTTTTGAATCATAAATTTTCACTTTCGTAATATTCAGATATGTATGATGACATATTACACATACCATGACACAAGTGCATGTGAATAGTTTGTAAGGAGAGAAAAAAGATCAATGTACAGAACGTAACTGATTTTACAGCAGCTCGGCGAACTAGAGCTTAAAGGGTTAGTTCAGCCTACATATATAGCGTCGCTGCACTCCATCATATTTTGATCGACTTTATTGAAAGAATTGGAGAAATTATGAGAACAATAGGTGAACAAGCCGTAGCTCCTGGCGGGCTCTTCAGCGCGAGCACGACTCTGAGTTTTTGAACTGATGTCCTGTAGCGAAGAGTTTGCCTTCTACTGATACTGCCGGGCTGTTGTGCTGGCGCTGTGTCAACGACATGCTGATATGAAATTAGAAGAAATTTCTAATGTATTTTCTCAAAAACGAATAATTCTTAGAGACTATTCTTAAAAACCGAGAAATTTTATTGTTATGAAAAGAGAAATTTTTAGTTATCTTTGCAAAAAACGAATGGCAAATGCTAAGAACATGGTGTCTGATTTCGAACCGTGGATTCCAGTGCAGTAAAGTTTTTAATATTAACATAATTGCTAAGATTTAAACGGAAAATATGATGTAAAGAGTAAAGATGCCTGAGCAATGAGAGAAAATGGAATACAATTAAAGCTGTAACTCAATTCGCTTATAATGGGAAGTCTGAGTTGCTATTTTCCAACATTTACGTTCCAATGGCATGGTGAATCTATTTAATTCGACCATGTAGTAAGCACATTTTCTCCAATTCGTTGCTGAGTTAATACACAGGACCTTTCATTATCACTTGCAGTTCCTCTCACTCAAGCAACAGAAGAGTAGTACCACTATAGGAGGCCTATAACATCAATGTTTCGAGTCTCTTGAACGGAAGCTCAGACGCTTGTCTCCCACAAAACTGGAATTCTCGTAAATCAGCCCGGCAGCACGCGTGCTTTAAGCGTTGCATTAGCAACTCTGCTCTTCAAAGCAGACGAAAAGCAGCATCAGCCTCAATATCGCTTTCATCAATCTTACGCAAGTGCTGCAGAAAGTACTACGGTGGTGACACACTGTGGAAGAAATACAGCGCAACTAGTAAGAGTTGCACCATCTGCAATGGTAGGAAACATTCGAGTTTGAAAGTAGCCACGAAGAACACTTAGATCCTATATCATGAGCTCTAGTCCTGCTAGTCCAGTTTTGAAGCGTTTGAAATTAATTTTGAATACTGGATGAGAATTTTTAGAACGTTCAGTTGTTAATGAATGGGTAACCCGGCGCTAACTACACCGACAACTGGCATCTTTCTTATGACGATGATCCATCGTTACGAACAAAACAATACAGTAATTAGAATTAAAAATAAAACCTCTTGTTAACCAGAAACTGGCATGTAGTGTCCGTGACGAAGCAGATGAATAAAAACCAAAACGTACGGAGGAATATCATCGTCTTTTAACTTCAACTAAATACAGTTTCAGATATATGTGTGTCTTTCTCTCCTTTCGGTCAATCAAATGCAATAGCAGAAAACGGCAGAATATTTGTGCAAATAACTCGCTTGGGCTTAGACAGAAAACAGTTCTAAAAAAACAATCGCACTAAAAATTCCATGAATATGACGGTACTGCGCTGAGTTACAAAATTGATCAAAGAGAATGTATCATACAAAACAAGTGCTTATATTAGCGAAGAAATAGAGCGAGGCTATCAAGAATATCAAATAGTTTATTCGTTAACCAAACATTTGAGGATTGAACTGAAAGAGATGAATTTGAGCACATACCGAACCTAAATTTGAAGGATATATGTGAAAATTTCCCACAAAGCTAGCACAGAAGATTCTTGCATAGAGCAACATGGTAAATGCCGATTGTCAGGATTTAATACAAAGTCAATGATTGTTGTTGCCATTAAATAACTCCGTTATTATCATCAAATACGGCAAATACGTCTTGAAAAAAGGTTAAATCAAGAAAAAGGATCGTATGAGACTAATCTCACTCTCCCTCGTTGTGAGATCAACACATACTCTCTCTCTCTCTCGCCCCCCACCGCTTGGGACCGTAAGCTGCAGAAGAGACAAGCAAATCCTGACACTGTCAGGTCTAGATTTGCTTCCTCATCGCCCCGTGAGCTGCTTGTCAGGGTGCTGGTGCTTGTATAAAGGTGCAGTGTTCGGACATATCAATTGAGGGCATAAATGAACCGTGAAAATAATATTATGTTTTTACATTTAATGCCACTGATGATGGTGTTGATTCTCATTACTAGTTTTTTTGTTTCAGTTACGGGTTACGAGAATGGAAACGCACATCTGGTTAACTCGCTTCGGTAGCCAAGGAATTTCCTTTCTCTTCATAATTTCTTACCTGCATCGGAATCATGATTGATAAGTTCATTAATGTTATGTAAAATAGTATGCATAGAATACATAAGATTAGAACAGAATTTACCATAAAAGGTGCTATAGTACGTAGTCTACAGCAGTCCTGAAAGGTGAAAGTACCCAATGTTCTGTATTATATCAAGTCCCCCAAGTTTCCAATGTATTATATCAAGTCCTCCAAGTACCCAATGTATTATATCAAGTTCCCCAAGTACCCAATGTATTATATCAAGTCCTCCAAGTACCCAATGTATTATATCAAGTCCCCCAAGTACCCAATGTATTATATCAAGTCCTCCAAGTACCCAATGTATTATATCAAGTTCCACAAGTATTCAATGAATTATATCAAGCTCCCACAAGTATCCAATGAATTATATCAAGTCCCCCAAGTACCCAATGTATTATATCAAGTCCCCCAAGTACCCAATGTATTATATCAAGTCCCCCAAGTATTCAATGAATTATATCAAGCTCCCACAAGTACCCTAGTGTTAGATCAAGTCCCCCCAACTATTAGTTTAGAAATTGTTCACATAAATTGGCTTCCAGAATTCTATTGAAACTTGTAAATAGTACTGTATCGATGCATGTGTTAGCTATTCTTCAAGTGATAGTAGTTTCGAAAATCAAGTGATAAAACAATTAAGTGATCAAAGTTACGAGCATAAATAATTACAGAATCATAGATCGTTCATAATAATTTGATTTCCAAAAGTCCAAGTCTACGTCGGATTGTCAATTTTTCCAGCCCTACCAGACTTTTTTGGATACTCGTATTTCTACAATACTAGTGTTGAGTATGGACTGAAAAAGTAAACGGAAAACATGTAAAAATAGCAACCGATTTTGTCCATTTTTTATCTTATATGTTTCTGTCCCAACATACATTTCTGTTTTACAGTGTAAGGAGAATTAGGGGCTGAAGAGGGAATTGAAGCCCTCTGCACAAAAATGCCAAGAAATTAACAAACAGGAAAGGAAAGTTTACAAAAAGAGAGAAATAAGCGATAGAGTTTCATCAATATGAAGAAAATTAATACAATCTTTAAGATTACATTTTTTACTTAAAATAAGCACAGGGATAATGCATGGTGGTATAATTGTGCGCTCGAATGCTGAAAAAAATATTTATCATCTGCATGTGACCCCAATAAGAGAAGGATATTTCAAAGTGCGTGGGAGCAGAATAATGTCAAAGAATACAAATAAAATTCAAAAGTAAGAGACCAAATCAATGAGCTGTTGACCTGATCCTTGAATACCAAATCATCCCGTCAACAAAGACAAATCACACTAAGGAGGAGCCGAAAGAATGAAATGTATAAAAACGCTGAAGAACAGAACACTTGTCACCCCGAGGCAATAATTTAATCAATTTGAGCACCTCGAGGCTATAATTTGTTTCATCTTAGCACTAATTTGTCAGAGTTTTTCTCGCTGAACCTTCAAACCGACACCAATTTTTGATGTACATGACAAAAAATGGTGACAGTATTATTTACTCCTGAAATACCCCTCTAAACTCGTACAGAGAAACACGACTCTCACACTAAGAGCACCACTTGTCTAAGAATCTCTACTGTTCCTATCTAGTTCAAGTTTCTCATGATAAGCATTTAATCACGTACTATGAAACTGTCGTGCGATCTTCACTCTCACAACGATGCGTGTTTTTTATGTCTACGTTGATCGCTGCTGTCCTAAGTCCTCTTCCAATCTCTAGCCCCGGTCCGAGCAGAGATCTTCTGATTACCTCAAATCCTTCACGAGTATTGTGTGCTGCATAAACACGGCACTTGCTGGGAGGGACTCAGGTGGCCCTTAAATTTAGATGCGATGCGAATATTCGGAACGATTTCTCGTGGAGTTTCAATGATTAGGAAAATTGAAAGTGAGAGAGGCTGTAATGTCTTCGTTAGGTGTCTGCGCCTCGCGCGCCCCAGCTGTCATCTCTGGTTTGTGTTGAGGGGATTTGCTGCTCCATTCGATGTTCTTTGCATGCACTCGTGATCTTCTTGTGCCTTCGTCCAGACTCACTGAACTGTGTTTTCCGCCTTTCTCAGGGGAAAGTTTAATCGTTATCAACTATTCATTTTTTCCCCCTGCTAGTAATTTGAGCTTAAAATTTGATTTGAGTAATTTGAGTTTAAACCTGATTTTTTCTACGTTCTAAATATATCTTGCGAATTGACGACATAGCTGCGCTAAATTATTAGTTTACTAATTGTTTTCACCCAAAATAACATGAAAAAAATCGATAAACTAATAATTTAGTGTCAATATGTCGCAAATTCACAAGATGCATTTATAACGTTAAAAATAAGATTTAAACAAGAATTTCACTTTACATTTCTGAACATCACATGACTGCTTTTAGTTTTTTTAACTCACTGTTCATATCTTAGGAAACAAATTAAATTGTGAACAAAAACGAAAGACTCATTTCTGCAGTAGTATGACTGATTGATTTCAAATGGAACCTGAAACTATGGTTGAAAGCATTTGAATAAAGTCCAAGTATTCGAAATTTTTGATAAAAGAAATTGTCACTATGCCGACCGTCAGTTTATTATGAAGCGTTCCTAATGTAATAGCTAAAAAAGTATGTATGGACAAATTCTGTGGAGGAAATTTACTCCACTCTAATAGAGCGCGAAATTACAACTTTATATCTATCTCTCATTTCAAATATGTTGCGTAAGAATTGTATGGTGGAGAAATCATGGTACAACTTAAGCAAACATGCGTCCATGGTTGTCACCCTTACAAGAATGACCGTCATTCTCTGAAGCCGCTTAACACGTTGACGGGAATTGGTTAAACTGAAGTTCAATATTCAACTCAAATTTGATATCAATTGTAGCGAGTAACTTTGAAAATAGCAAACATTTAACTGGAGCGTGCCTCTCTTTTAACTCTGATTAAGTATTTTGAAAATTGAGTTTGTGATTACTGGTCGATCAGCAGCATTACAAAAATTCCCACCGTGTATCACCCGTGACGCAAATAGTGGTTAAAGTGTTAAATAACCCTTATGCGTAACCCTTTTTCAATCTGTAACACTCAGGACCTCCCCTCCAAATTTTTTTGTCGAATGTTAAGCCTTAATATTCCCCCGTAAGTACATGTAAATATATTATTTCCAATACCCATGTGTGTTTATTTGCATCACTGTTTCAATTGAATTTTTACTTCTGTAATTCAAATTTCAATTGTATACGTAAATTCCGTACCAAGTAATCAGAAGGAGGCGTCGGTCACTCTTCACCTCATCAGCAACCCTCAACTACAGTTTTCATTTCCTCTCCCCAGCGCAACAATGCCCTCAATAGCGCTCTTTCATTTGCTGGTGTCGCTGTTTTCTCATTTTTTTTCAGTACGAAGGGTTTAAATTTGAGATCACACTGAATGAGAACTTCTAAATTCTTGAATAGTATAAAAAATTTCCGTTATTAATTTGTCTGTTGGTGTGAATAAATCTGCTGAGTTGATTTAATGTTCTATTTTAATTGTGTATTACGATTTTGATGTACATTTCATGACATTTCTGTTCCAATATCATTGTAAAAATATATCTGTGCCGTGAAACACCTTCTTATTTAATATATCCTGTTTTCTGTATTTTATGTTCTTATAAATGCCCAAGTCTATTTTATGATTGATCAACTGCTTGGTGTACTTTGTAGTCTCTTGACAGAAAAATGTAAATGGGTTTCAGACGAGGTACATCATCTGCTAAATAATTGACTTGTACCACGTGCATGTGAGATTTTTCGGTTTATGAAAAATGTACAGAATACATTTGCGTTGAGAAATTTTGAAAGACTCTATTTCTTTAATTTCTCAAGAGCAATTTCATGAGTGGTAGTTATAACAAGAATAATATTTAACTACCACTGCTAGTATCAGCTAAGGAAAACAGAATCACAAACCAGCGAAACTGACAACCACTCAATCTTCCACCTTCTCGTGAAAAACTTTTGAAAAAACTGAATTACTAATGAACGAAAAGTGCACAAAAGAGAAAAAATTGGAATTTAAAATATGTTTGAAGTCTAGTTGGACCATTTCTTCGCTTCTACATAGACTCCATGAATTCTATCTTCAGTGCTTACCAAATGTAATCAATGACACCATGAATGAAAAATGAAGAATATTAGCTGCAGTGCGATCACTTTCATTTTGGAAAATTGTTCTGTTCATGGTAGCAGTGTTGCGTTGGTAGCTTTAGTATGATTGAATTACTTGAACAACTCATTTTCATGTGTGAAAATAGTATTTACTTGAAAGAATCACTCATCTAATTCTGGTAATGAAAATGAAAACTTGATAGCCGATATCACATCAGAGTAAATTAGAAATGAAGTACATAATGTGATTTCGCTGTGAATCTATATGATATTCTGCTGGTTCCTCCCTCAGTTAGTTAATTACTTAGTCAATCCGTTACACTCTCATCCGAGTTTGCGGTATCATGGGGACCTAATGCTGAGTGTTACATTAAAAGATCGCCTTCACATGCATTGATGTATTTGACATTTTATATCAACTTCTCCTAATTGTTAAGAAATGAAATCAGAGAACCGTACCTTTTCTTCATGTTTAAGTGATAATTGCGCCGATTATAGCCTTAGAACAAATCAATTATATACAACATGAAGAGTATCTTCAGACAGTCGAAGAAAGACAGTCGAGACAGTCGAAGAAAGCAAATCATGCATGAAAATATGGACGCGGAGCAGCAATTTTGGTACCTTGAGCGGCAGAGAAATTTATTTCAGTAAAGAAGGCAAAATATGAATGAGGAGCAACAATCGCAGTATCGCGAGCAGCAAAGGAATTTATCCCAGCAAAGAAGGCAAAATGTGGATGAGGAACAGCGGGCACAGTACGTAGAGCATCAGAGAAATTTATTTCGACAATGAAGGCTGAATATGAACGAAGAGCAGCAAAGGGTTGGATAATGTTGATGAAATTTTTTCACGAGTCCACGGTTTTTTATGTTTGACATATTATTAGGATAGCTTCGGTTAGGATACGATAAGTTAATATACGTTAGGTTTGGATAAGTTTGATTACAATATGTTACGTTAAAATTTGTTTGGTAATTTAGACCGAACTTTTTCACGAGTCCACCTAGCTCAGCAATGGCATTGGTTAAATTAGGTTAGTATAGTTAAGGATAGGTTAGGTTATGTTAGGTTAGGAAAGGTTTGGAACGAATAGAATGGAATTTTTTCACGGGTCCCCGTTTTTTTTCGTTCGGCTAAGATATGATAGGTTAGCATAGGTTAGATACCGTTGATGGAATTTTTTCACGGGTCCACGGTTTTTTATGTTAGACATATTATCAGGATCGGTTTGGTTAGGGTAGGTTTGGATAGCTCAGGTTATGATAAGTTTGGTTAGGATAGGTTAGGTTAGCAAAGTTTAGGCAATGTTGATGAATTTTTTCAAGGGTCCACGGTTTTTTATATTTGACATATCATGATCGGTTCGGTTACTGTAGGTTAGGGTGGGATTGGTTAGAATATGTTAGGTAAGGGTAGGTTAGGTTAGAAAATGTTAAGTTGGAATTGGTTAGGAAATGTTAACCGAATTTTTTCAAAGGTCCATCTAGATGACTGGCGACATTGGTTAAGATAGGTTAGAATAGGTTAGGTTAGGTCAGGTTAGGATATGATAGATTAAGATTTGTTAGGTTAGGATAGGTTAGGTAAGAATAGGATAGGTTAAGATTTGTTAGGTTAGGATAGATTAGATAATGTTGATGGAATTCTTTTATGGTTTTTTTTTGTTTGACATATTTTCAGGAACGGTTTGGTTAGGATAGGATAGGTTAGAATATGTTGTCATGGGTTAGGTTAGAAAAAGTTTTATTGGAATTGGTAAGGCAATGATGACCGAATCCTCCTAGCATAACAATGGCATTGTCCGTGGAATTTCCACGGGTCCTGCTCGACTAAATTAAGTTCAAATGCCAAAATTGGCCCGTAGCCTCGAATAAAATTAAAAAAAGACCTCGAGATGGGTCATCAAAACAAGTCAATATTTTACAATGAGACATTTGCAAAATTTAGGGAAGTAACCACACATGAATGAACGTTAATCATATATGTTTTGCTCTCAAATTTTTGGTAACATGATCGTTGTCAAGCTACTCTAATAATATTTGTTAAGGTTAAATATTGTTTTCCATAACATTCAAAAATTAATTAGCATTGGTTTTGGCAAAAATGAGAACTTTTGTTCTTAAACAGTAATGCTCACTTTAGAGATGCCAGGATTCCGGCGGGGCGTATCTTTCCTCATGGTAGTCCTCGATCACAGCAAATGTATGATAAATAAAAGTAACCTCATTATACAGGCGTT
>JACJUY010002069.1:95533-137062 GCA_014220935.1 Platorchestia sp. MABIK
TCGATTTATATTGCAAGTTAAAGTTCGCATAAGTCGATTTATATTGCAAGGTAAAGTTCGCACAAGTCGATTTATATTGCAAGGTAAAGTTCGCATAAGTCGATTTATATTGCAAGGTAAAGTTCACATAAGTCGATTTATATTGCAAGTTAAAGTTCGCATAAGTCGATTTATATTGCAACTGTAAGTGCCTCTCAGAGCACACACCCATTAACCCAGCAATTTTTAAATTTTTGACCCGATTAATCTGAAACTTGACCAGTATATGTATTTTTTGACATGAAACAAATTTTACTCATGTAACTTTTTCGATTTAGGTACTAGTTTTTGAAAAGTTTGAAATATTGTTTTTTTTGTTTATTTTTAGAGTTATTTCAAAAGAATATAAGTCAATGAGTTTTCATGCTACAACAAAACAAAAGACAGTTTTGGAATTATTGAAAAACTTGTAACAACCTAAAGAAATCAGATTTTTCATTTTTTGTTGTTTTCTTTTTATATAGAGTCAAAAACTCATGATTTTTGGTCCCCTTACATCTCTCTTGGGGGAGTGGGGTTCTAGTGCCGGTAGCCCCATGAAGTTTTAGGACACAATAACCCATCATCTAAGGTTCCTTTTTTGATAAAAAAAATGGCCAATTGGGCCCGAAAATCCCTGGGTTGTCCCCCTGAATGAAAGGATTCAATGCAAACCCTTAAATCTGTCACCATGACTTCCTTCATTCAATAATGGCATCTACGCAGTTACACTAACTTCAACAACGTACATTATTTTCAGACATGTAACCCGCTAGCTCATTGGCCAGTTTTCCTATTGAACCAATACTAAGGATATTAACCCCTGTTTAAAATGACGAAACGAAATTTAGTCAAAATCCTTTATTCTCCTTCAGCTTGTACTGCTAGCCTTTGCTTGAACGTCGAAAACTCGCAAATTTCCTCAAATAGCAGCGAGTTACGCAAACTCCAGACCTCAGATAAACCAAAACACCGGGAGTTAGGCGCTAAAAGTTAGTGCTTAGAGTTCAATTGAAGTCAAAATGACGCAATTCCGCTCCTTGATATTGAATCGTTCCGGCTGTGTCATCTAGACGAAACTCATCTCACATGTGTTCTGAATGCAAGAGTGACCCTAATTGTTCGATGCATAAATATAAATACTGCGCTCGCCAACGCTTTTCATTCCACTCGCGTAATTCCCAAAGGGAGTCATTTTTCCTGTATAGCTGCTGGATTCTGAACCAATATCTGTATTCGTACATGAACGCTGGTCAGTTAACCTGGGCTGCCTTCGTCTGAAGGTGTGCTGCTGGACAACGTTCCGGCAGAGCTGCTGATGGACGTGCCTTGTTTTGCAGAATTACTCAGTTTACTTTGAATACAAAAAGAACGCAAGCATGAGGGAATTGCTATCTTATGAAGGTTCAAAAATAGCTGATGGAAATCATAGTTCGTTCGATGCTGCTAAGTGAGGACAAAATACGCATATGTAAGTTTACCAAAACTTGCAGAAAGTTGTATTGTTATTCAATTACAAGTTTATTTGAAAATTTGCATTCACTAAATTATTCATTGTTATAATACGATAGCATTTATTGCGTTTACGAAGTGGGAGGTGATAAAAGCCTTTATACCCTCACACTCTCACTCAAACTCTCACACCCTCACACCCTCACTAAAACTCTCAAACCCTCACACTTTCACACACACACTCACACCCTCACACACTCACACATACACACACACACACACACACCCTCACACACACCCTCACACCCTCACACACACACACACACCCACACACACATACTCACACCCTCACACGCACACACCCACACACTCAGGCATTCTGTAACACACTCTTTCCCGCACCAAATGCGTACAAAATTTCCGTCTAAATACACTGGAACACTTACTTATCACACAATAAACAGACCTCGAAATTATGTTTAGTTTTTATTCCTATTCTTTGTTCTATTTCCTTACTTTTCCATTAATGGGAAGAGACACCACTTTTTGGCTGGTGAGGTTTTCAGAAACGAGATTCATTTAGGATTAGGCGTCATTGGATTTTTCTTTTCAAGTGAAACTGAATTTTTTAGCTCATTTTGGAACTAAACTTTTCATTAATTTCCAGAAGCATAATGATACAAGGATTGTTTCTGTAAAACTGCAACTGATTTTCTCAGCTCATTTTCGAGCAAAAGTGTCCATTGATTTCCAGAAACATTATAAAAGGATTCTTTTGTTTAACTGTAACTGATTTTCTCCCCTCATTTTGAGACAAAACATTTATACTTATTCCCGGAATCATGATAAAAGGATTTTTTTGCTAATCTAAAACTGATTTTCTTAATTCATTTTGTAACAAAATTTTTCTTCTGATTTACAGAAGCATCATGATGGAAAGATTTTTTTCTGTAAAACTGCAAATGATTTTCTTAGCTCATTTTGGAATAAAAATTTCTATTCATTTCTTATAGCATGACAAGGGATTTTTTCTGTAAAATTGCAACGGATTTTCTTAGCTCATTTTAGACAAAAATTTTCTATTGAATTGCAGAATCACGGCAAAAGGATTTTTCTGTTAAACTGCAACTGATTTTCCTAGCTCATTATGAGACATGAATCTTTCGTCGATAGATAGAATAGAAGAAAATTAACAAAGAAGCGTGATAGACGGAAGCTGTACCCTGGCCTTTCGGAGATTTATCCCGTACTAAACCAGTGCTGTAAATCACTGCCTAAATCAGTGTATTACATCTAAACAAAGAATAGCGTTCTGAAGAGCTTGTAAAGATGCAAATTATGGGGCGTACATTAGCATGATGGGTCTTAATTCTGGTCAATTATGTACATGGCGAGCTGAACACAACTCAACAGAACTCCGGCTTTCAATGAGCCACATTTCAGAGCCCGGCTCAATACTCCGTAAGTGATGGCCACTCCACATGAGTCAAAACTCTTTAATAATCACGGCGGTTAACGAGTCTCAATATTTTACAACTACTAATTGCAAATTGATTGCAGCTATTCAAGAAGCACTCCTACCGTTTCAACTCCGCCCAATTCCCAGTCTGAAAAATTACGATCTCACTGAGAGTGAACTTTGTTCCGAAGTGGAGTTCAAACTCTTGCATCGGCCGATGAAATGAGCAACCGATAAAAATTCAAAGCTTTACCTTCCGTTGAACGGTCAAACAGCCTCTTAGTTATTAACTTTGATGAGCTGTCATTCTGTTTCTTATAATAATAATGCCTAAATTCAAATCATCATTATTACCATCCACATTGACTGAATTACATAAACAATCAAAATCTATATTAACTTATGAGTGACGCAATAAAAGTGCACTTTTTGCCTTAAAAAGCTCATTTATGAGCCGTTGCGACTGTCGCTGCAAGTTACAATTCAACACTTCTTTGCAGTCTGGTGTCTGTCTGTTGTAACTCCTACTTGTTGCTCTGTGTTGAATCAAAAACTGTTACCTGAAGTGCCTGCCCAACTCCTAATGTTGCAGCTATTTGCCAAGTTCTTACTCTGCTCCCCATGTCACACTGTTAGCAAGGCTACCACCCTACGCCGGTCTGTTACACATGTTACAACAGTTGTTATACCTCTAACAATTGATTTGTTACACCTGTTACGCCAGTTTTAACTTCACACGTCCTTGTTACAGCTCTTCTCACGGTTGTAACTCCACACCTCTTGTTACAGCTGCTCCCACAGTTGCAACCACAGTTACAGCTGTTATCACAGTTGCAACCACAGTTACAGCTGTTATCACAGTTGCAACCACAGTTACAGCTGTTGCCACAGTTGCAACCACAGTTACAGCTGTTACCACATTTGAAACCACAGTTACTGTAGAATAAAACGAGCCATAGGCAAATTATGAGTTTAATTTTGATGACAATTTCTAAAATTATTTTATTGCACTAAAATAATTAAACCGCACTGTGGAAAGAGTAAACACCTGTGCTGGGCTTGTGTACCAACAAGAATAACTCTGAAACGTTTATTCTTGATTTCACCGATCTTCTTCTTGAGTCACCTGCAGACTAAGAACGCAAACGAGTTCCACCAAAAAATACCAGACTCTGCAGGCTTCAGCACTCGGTCCTCAGGAAAGGAGGCTCCATCAGCACTCCTTGGTTTTTGGGACATCAGCATCGTCATTACCCTGGGACCTTAATTTAAGACATTTCTTCAAGAATTCTACTGTTGTTTATTATTCTTCGAAAAATGGGATGTCAACGATTTTGAAGGGATGAACTCATTTATAAAAATGTGAGCTCTTCGTGAAGCTCCAAACCGAAGATTGGAGCCGGGGCAGCTCTGCGCTTTCGTGGCCCGACTCGGCATGGCGAAGTTCCAGCAGCGACTCCACGCCTTTCTGTCCTCGCCTCACACGGTGGAGTTGCGGCGGCTCGTCGGCACTCCTCGGGCGGCGCGCGTCTCTTGAGCTCTACTGCACGGAGGAACGGCCTTCTAAGCACGTCCTTTATGGTGAGTTGGGAAGCAATTTCACTGCGGTGTTCTCTTTCCCTCTCAGTGCTTTGATTATATTTGACAATTGCCAGTGCGAACGGATATTACAACCTAATTTTTGTCTGAGCCATACAAGTATATAACTATGAGCTTTAGGTACAAATAAGCTTAAGCTTTTTTGTTGCCCCGCTGCCAGTCTAGCTGGTTGGCTAAATGCCATTGTATGGGCTAATTTTGTTTCGCTGCGGCAAGCTCTCAAAATAAGGTAATCTTAAGTCCTTCCTAAAGTTTTGTGAGCCGCTTCAGCATGACGTTTAGTTTCCCTGCAAAGTAGTTAAATTTACAATAAAAATTATGTTTACCTTCAAAGGTACATGTATTGGCTCAGACTTCTTGGAGCGAGCTGGAGGAGTGCGGAGGGTTACCGCGCTGGCCCGATTCTGAACTCCGGGCTCCCACCGCACGCCATTGGGGCGAACTGTGCCGGCCGCACTGCACACTTAGTGCTCTTTATTGATCTTTACTGTTTTGCCCCTATGCTCAGTAATGTCATGGCTACCGCATCTAGTTTTTACTCCTTTGGTGACACTTCTCCAGATTCATCTACAAGAGTTACAGCTGTTACCAGAGTTGCATCTGTTACCACAGTTGCAGCTGTCACCACAGTTGCAACCACAGTTACAGCTGTTACCTCAGGTGCAACAGCTGTTACAGCTGTTACCACAGTTGCAACAGCTGTTACGGCTGTTGCCACAGTTGCAACAGCTGTTACAGCTGTTACCACAGTTGCAACCACAATTACAGCAGTTACCACAGTTGCGACCGCAGTTACAGCTGTTACCACAGTTGCAACCATAGTTAAGGCAGTTAACAGTTGCAACCACAGTTACAGCTGTTACCTCAGTTGCAACCACAGTTACAGCTGTTACCTCGGTTCCAACCACAGTTACAGCAGTTACTACAGTTATAGTTGCAACCACAGTTACAGCAGTTACTACAGTTATAGTTGCAACCACAGTTACAGCAGTTACCACAGTTACAGCAGTTATCACAGCTGCAACAGCTGTTACCACAATTACAGCCCAGTCACGAGGTGTGTTTGCTTCTGGTCAACTTGCGCTAACGAGCGAATCTCGGCTGGAGGAAATGCACACCTTCGCGCAGGAGCGCAAATGCTGTAGCAAGCCGCACGAGTGTCAGTTAGGAGTCTGCATTAACACTGGCATATACTACAATAGACCGTAAAAATTACCCTGACATATACTACAATGACGGGTATAAATAAAATTTATCATCGGTACCAATCAAGTTTCGTTGCCAAACTAAGTTACAACTTCAAAACCGTAGTTTTGATGGCGTCTTTGCTTCTAGACGACAAGATCTGTATAATTTGAGATGTACGCTCTGTGGCATTGCTTAAAATATTATCACTAGAAATGCATCCAAGAAAGGAAACGCTGTGCAAAACTTCATAATTACAATTTAATCGCCGGTAATCAATCAGTTACATGGTTAAAACCCTGATATTGGTCGGTAAAATACTATCTTTCCAAATTTAGAGAATGAGCAGTTGAAACGGATAGCTAATAAACCTTAGACTTTCGGATTAAGATTATTTTCGTAAATAGTCGTAAAAAAAATAATCAATTTAAGTTTACACGGTGCACAATGATTGTCTTTTATACACCCGTAATTTTTCGATGATCCTAATGATTTCCTTTAGATGCTCACTCTGTTCGGTTTATATTCTTTTATCGTCACATCGTCAATGCGGTTTAAAGTTGATTATGCGCGACTAAAAAGTCCTTTCTGTTTGCAATGAACGAAATTAAAATTTCGAATACCAACTCATACTGAAGTTTTCAGTCCCCATTTTGCGATGGTTTCCCATAGCCCTTTCTTTTTAAAAAATTTTCCATGCTCATCTTAGTCCTTTCTATCGCAGGGTGCCTACGCCGAGCTTTTTTCAATCGAATTCTGCCTTAAGGCTGGCTCAATCAAGTAAAATTTGTAGAAGTACCTCCTCTTTTTGTCAAAAAAAATTTCTCTCAGAGTATGGATCGCTACGGAGACCTATTTTCCATGATATTTTCCTTGACCAATTCATGAGAATTGTTAACGGTCCTGCCCGATAACTTTGGTTTGTAAATTATATATTCCTTGATTTTTTTATTTCCTGTGATTCTGTGCGAGGGTGCTGGAATACCTTTCCCTCCTCTTTCATAAATAATAAACATAACACTGCTTTTCTCTGAAGACGACAGAGCTTCTCATAAAGTTTTCTTCTTTAGGCTCAACATTGAGATTGGTTGGGATTCTGAATTCAGTCCATGTTCTGTTGTCCAATCGAAGATGAAATAATAATTGTCGTGCTATTACCCATTTCAAAAAGTCTCAACATATTACCACTGTTATTTTTCTATTTCATATCATCAATACATAACTTAATTCGATACAATATTCGACATAATCCAGCAACCGACTTGTTACAGCTTTTAGTATGGCTGTGACGTCACAGCACCTTGTTACATCAGTTATCACAGTCGCCAGACGATAGCACCTTGTTTATGGCTGTTAGTACGGCTGCGACCGTAGATCTCGTTACAGCTGTTGAGGCAAGAGGTGGCCATGTCGGCTAAGAGTTCCGCAATAAAAGTTGGCAGACGCGCGTCCCTCTGGATTGCCATCAGTTGTCGCGGGAACATTTGCATCAGCTGCGCATCTGACTCAGTTCTGCGGCTCAAAAAATGCCAGCCAAGTTGCCGGCGCAAATCCGCCGCAACGATAACTTTGTTTCTCACAAACAATGAGGCACGGTCGATGTCTTGTTTATTACAATCTCTCTTAGAGTTGTGCATCGTCTTTTGCGAACTTCAACTTATGCGAGGAAAAATTAGTATTTAGTCACCAAATTCGACTCTTGATTCGAGCTAATAGTGACTGGGAACAGCTGGGACTAAGGTCTTGTGTTTGTAGAGGTTGAGATTCGCATGAGATGATGTTGTATCTCTCTAGGATGGGCCGTACAAACACACACTATTTAAAGGAAGACTGTATTGGATAATTAATGCGAGGTTAGCTCAAAATTTTCCGTTTTTCTGATTCCATCCGAATGTTTAGAGAAAACTTTTATTTCCATTTTGTTGAACTTTAGCATAGCCAGAACTACGGAGTACACTTCTAAAAAAATTAAATGACTTCAAGTCGCCCAAAAAGGCAGCCGTTGTATAACATGTTTAAAATCAAAATAAGATTTTTTCAAATTTCATTCCAAACTAGTAACTGATTTTCAGTTTTGTATTTTAAAATTATATTTTTACATAGTAATTGAACATTTTTCCAGTTGTTTAAAATCGCAATACTAGGTAATGTATACTCTCATTGATTTGTCATCCATTTCTCATTTTGCTGAGAGATATTTAGGCTTAAATCAAATTTAATCAATTCTACGTCTTCAAAACAAAAAGTTTAATTTTAGAGCATCAAAATCCGAAAAGCTCTCTAAATAATATTGAACATTTTAATTTAAACTTTCAACGATAAAACAGTGTACCTTAGTTCACAATTATTGTATGTAGCATTATCTGAGGCGTGACTTGAGATCTGTATTTTGAAGAGATGAGCCACTCCAAACTGAAGATCAATTATTGCTGATGCACTCGTGTGTTGCAGAATAAGGTCCATAGACCGAGAGAAGCAGGGACTGAGGTAAGGTCACGGTAGAGGAAACAAGGCAGAGTCATTTCTATGGGGGAAATACACCTCCTCTTGTTCGGCTAGCCAATAGAACAATTTTATTTCAAACACACTTTATGACGTCATTATTGCGACATGTCGTTAGGTCAATGGTGGTGCCAGATTCGGGGCTAGCAGTGTTGTCAGAAGTAATATGAGCGCTGCTATTGGTTCGTTGCCATTACATCAGTTTTGCCACACGGTCCACAAAAAAGAGTGATTTGACCCTACTTTGTTTCTTTTACCGTAGGTAAGATGCATTGACCGGAAGAAGAAGGAATTGAGGAAATTTCCTTCTCGAACAACTTCCCAACATTCGACTACCCTGCTATCAAGCACTGCATCATACAACAAAATAGTGCTGCTCGGTTCAGGTCATTCATACAAATGAGATAAGAATTGAGGAACATTTCAACGCTAAAATAAAACAAAAATGAGTCGAATAGCACGAACAACGTAAATAACGTAGAAACAGGTCCAATAATAACTCACACTTTTTGAAAATTGTCATAATCATGAAAACTGTAAGCTCAGAGAGTTTGGGATAATTTAAAATGATGGATAAGAAATAAATTCTTTGAAGTGTTGTATTTAATTGAACAACAATCATAACGTATGGCTCTCGAATATGGCTAAATACATTCCTTAAAATGTTCCCACACTAATGCCACAATTAACATTTTTTCGAGGAGTGTTGCTTCTCAGTCCACAATCTCGACAAGAACATTCAACTCAGCAAGGAATGTCTCGAACGTCCCTGTAACATATTCTTGAGATACTTGAAATATCAATCTAATAAAATTCAATTGACTCAAAAGCTCCTGCTCTCGGCCTCTCAAAAGTTTAACAAATGATACACGTACATTTCTGCTACTTACAGAAGCTGAAGAACTTTTTTCGAACATAATCAGCATTAATAATCATGTCTGATGAAATGATGTCTGATGAAACTCATTTCCCCCTTAAATAGTGAAGTTGATAACAAAAGTGTAAATTTTGTGCTTCCGAAAATCTCAGAGAAATTCAAATTTTAACATTCAATTAACCCAGCAAATGAGTCAGTATAGTGTGGCGTCACAGCTTTAAGAACTATAGGTCCGCATTTTTTTGATGGTGCAGGCTGTGATGCAGTGAGTGTTGATAGAAACCGATATAGGCTGATGAATCAAAGATATTTACATTCTAAGCTTGAAAATGTAAACTTAGATAATACCTTGTTCTAACAAGATGGAGCAACACCTAATGCTGCAAGAGAAGCAAAGGCTATGCTGAAGACAATTTTTGCTCATTGATTGATTTCACATTAATGTGAAATGTCGCGGCCACATCGATCTTCTATTGGAGAGATATTTAAGGAAAACATTTTACATCAGCAAGCTTGTTACTTGATAGGAATAAAGAAGTGAACTCTTCTAAGAAGTGAACTAAAGAAGAGAAAGTATGAAGTCAATGTTCGAGTAAAGTCTTAGTACCAATAAAAACACGTGTTTGTTTCAACGATAGAGGTGATCATCTAAAAGGCATTATATTCCATACTCCAGAAATTTTTGTTCCAAAATTTTATTGATATGGACTTCAAAAAAAAAGAGCAAATTACTTATGATCCACATTCCACATTTTATAATTAAAGTATTGGCCCTTGAACAACAAAGGTAGTGGAAAATCAAACAAAAAAATGAGATTAAATATTTCGCTCTTACTCGATTCGTTAACGATGAAAAATATAAGACTCCCAACCCAAAGTTCTTCTTTTCAACTGTTCAGTTTTATAAGAAGTAGTCATCTTATACTTTAAAAAACTATGTTCGAGCTTTCACTGCCTGAAATTGTATACTGTAACGCTTGTAAAATACACATGAAATCAGAACTTACAGAAATATTATTCTATTTTTTCATATCCTTGGTCAAGTATTTCAGATATCTGAGAGGATTTTTGGAGTTCATATTTAAATTTATTTAAAAATAAGAGAGAAACAGAGCAGTGTCGTTGACGCCAACATCCGTGCTTCAGCCTGAGAAGAGGGTATTGTCAAAGGAGCAGCAGTTAAGACTTATAAGTCTCAAGTCTCAACTCAAGTTTATTTTCTGTAGCAGGAGGTATCGAAAGTCTTTGAATTTTCAATTTAACACTGTACTGTAATATGATACTCATACACAGAGGTTATTAGTAAGTTTTTTAAACTTTCAATAGCTGTCCAAGCAAAACAGAATCAGGAGAACCAGTTGATGAGAAATATACGTCTCCCTCCAAATGAGGAATATTGGTAGCAGTTTTTGTATAGTTGTCAGGAACACACTCATCTGAACGCAGCCAACTTTGCGGTCATTGGTAGACTAACCATGAGTAAACATATCGCCATAAAGTACCTATTTTGCTGTCACCGACGGGTTTTAATTTCCTGCGTTAGCTTATTCGCTGCGACACCGGCAACGTTCAATGATACCAACACAGATTAAACCGGCTTCGAACAAACTTAATAAATGAAAAATTCACTACATTCAGGCTCAGGTTCATGGAATAGAACGTAAAAGGGAAATTTGACATGGTACTTGAATTCAAGGGCCAGGCCACAGAATTCGAGGAGATTTTCAGCAAAGGAAACACAAAGCCAAAAAAATTAAGGGATTTCGTGTGTTGTTGGGAGCGCACGCGCCGACACTCTATTTGGAATCTTTGATTTGAATATTTTACATCATACCTTATCACAATGACTCATTTTTTTAATGCTCCGACTACCAATTATCAAACTAGGAGAAAAAAACACGAGTCAATGATCTTCCTTGAAGTGAAAAACACAAATAGTTCACTGTCAGTAAACCTCCAATTATTTCTCCTGTAAATCTAGGGCTATGTCTTGCACTTCTAATGCAAATCATGGCCTGCAATACTCTTTCTCCCATTGGTCCATGGCTATGCAGGCCCGATCCTCACTTCTGCAGGTACATCGCTAGCAGCATCATTGCTCGTGCTACATGCAGGACTAGCATTGTGATTTGTCAGTAAGTGGAGCTATTTTCCTGCATGTACCCGTCTAACAACGGTATTTTCTTCCAGGTCGTCCTACTTTCTTGCATGCACACGACTAGCAATGGCATTTGCCTTTAGGTGGAGCTATTTTCCTGGATGTACACGGCTTGCAGTAGCATTTGCCTGCAGATTGAGTTATTTTCTGGTATATACTCGTCTAGGAATTATATTGGACTGCAAGTAAGCGACTAACAGGGTAATTTTTCCCTTGATGTTCACAAGCAGCAACGTCATTTCTCTTGCAGGCACAAGATTAGCAGTGAGGAATTGAAGACGTCAACCCGAAATGTGGCGGACGAGCTTCTTAGAAAGAATGTTTAGGAAGACTTGAGGTTCTGTCAGTAGAACAGAAAACGATCAACAATCAGCTGAGAAAAAGTGATGTATTCTGCATGGGCTTTAAATCGTGTGCATCGTCAAAAAATGAAATATTAAAATTGAAAGTTCTGACTGAAAATAGGGCGGAGAATGAGGATGGGGAGGGGCTTGTCGAAGAACGACTGATTAGAAGTACTTTTCTTTTAATTTATCTGATATTCTCATTCTGTAGGTGTAGCCTAAGGACAATTTTTTTTAAAATCCTTTCGTATTCTAAAAATAAAATTGGTAAAAATTATACATTTTGCATACAACACTGGTGGAGTTGGGCCAACACTCAACATCTGTGTGATTGAGGTAAAGCAATGCTGGTTTTTGAAGCAATTTTGATCACGCGACAGGTACTAAAAATATCTGTCAGTCATGGCCTGGGAAGAAAAATTAAAATGATCGGGAAATATAATCCTTTTTGACAATTGTACCTAGTATACTATATGAATAGTATTAAAATTTGAATAATGTTAGCCTAGTTCCCCCAGAACAACAACTTAAGTCACAACCAAACCTAAGATTAAGTCACAGTTAATGCCCGGGAACATATGTATGTCGCTCAGGAGCGTGGCAACGAAGTGAAGAAATTCTGATGAGCTCATGATGACTCGTTAGATTTAGTCGGAAGTATCGAAGTAAGTAGTTACCGCTTGGAAAGTTGGTAGCCTGGGAAATTGGCGGCTTGGGAAGTTGGCGGCTTGGGAAGTTGGTGGCTTGGGAAGTTGGAGGCTCGGGAAGTTGGTAGCCTGGGAAGTTGGTAGCTCGGGAAGTTGGTAGCTTGGGAAGTTCGTAGCCTGGGAAGTTGGTGGCTTGGGAAGTTGGTAGCTTGGGAAGTTGGTGGCTTGAGAAGATGATGCTATGGTTCCATCCCACCATTACTCACGTACATGAATAACGTCAACACTACAGGATGAAGAATACGTCTGGCTCGCGGATCTCTCTTGCCTGGAATAGAACAGCGCTAAAATTTAGATGTATTTTTGCCAAACACATCCAAGCATCTGTGCAATCTATTGAACAAATCGTTCAAGATTCCTCCGCATCATGATTTTTTTCTTATGAAATTGCCTTCATACAATGACTCTTCATTCAAATCCTCCTGCATCTCCGGCCCTGCTCATAGATATGGGGACGTCACAGGCTTAGTCGAAATTGTTCCCCATTTGTGATACATTGAAAGACCGAACTACATTAGCGCCAATCTTTCGTAGATTTCGTACAAACCGGGGCTGACCAGGCTTTGAAAATCCTAAAATGCTTGCGACGATACTTTTTCTGTCAGATGAATGCATAAATAAATTCAGATTCCCATATTTCTTTCTGATGTGAGCAAAAATAAATGTGTGATCTGGATTTTTTGGCCCAGCATTGCGTCGAGTCATTGGATAGGAATATTTAAACCAAGAAAATATTGTACTTATGCATTTTTTGTAGCATTAGTAGGTTAGGAATCTTATTTTTTCACTAAAGTACGTGAGTTACATAGGGTAAGGCTACCATAAGGCCTGTAAGCTGTGATACAACCGGGCTTTTTAAGTACCAGCTCACACAAAAATATTTTCAACCAAGAGATTCTCAAAAAAACGTAACTCGAATCGAGAAAAGAGAATTTTTGATTTATAAATCAAAGAAGAGTGCAAAAACTTTTAATGTCCTTCAATTGCAAAGACGTACAGGAACTTTCAACGCTCGTACAGTAATATCCCAAAAAAGTAGAGTCATAACATCGTAGGCCTCGGAAGTCGGTGACGTAGGACGTTCATGGCCGGGGAAAACGATAGTCGGAATGTCATTGATATGATTACAGTAGCTCTAATTTTAGTCTTAATGCCGAGTGAAAATTCGATGCATTTGAAAAGTTGTTTTTACTCGCACAATAACTTTCTTTAATATCCGTTAGCTTCAAAGACAAATAATGTCGTAATCTAATCTAATGTCGTAATCTAACGGGATTCTAATAAAAAAGCTTGTACGTAACCAGGAAGTTCTCGTTACTCTGTAAGGTTCGTTTTCATTTTCTGCTTTTCCCTCTGACTGTTTGAATTGCATTTGTGTATCAATTTATTTACTGCCTCATTTCATTCGTGCATCACTTCGTTAGCTAATTTCTGCTCTACTGAACTCCCATCACAAAAATTTAAATGGCTGTCCAATAGCAAACTTTCTGACTTTTTCTGCATGTCTCATGAATACATTTACTTTTTAATTGATTTCCACTGGTTTCTTTTCGAAGTTGGAACAATTCGACGCGTCATTTCTTATGTGTAGCAAGATATATCAATTTGCTAGACTTATAAATCTATGATGACAACTATAGAAATGCCAGTATACACCCACGGCTCAACAACTCCAGGTTCTATTTTTAGGTGTAAATCACACGTTCTCTAATGACAGAGTTCTTCAACATCAGTCAGAACATCGAGTAAAACATCGTGTCTGAAAGCCTTTGTTCTGACCACAACAAAAGAGTTTTTTCATTGTACTTCCTCTTAAATGGTTACGGATATCAAAAAACAGAGAAATACAAAGAAAGAAACCATGTTACATTCAGAAGATAACTGTAGTGGAAATACAGTTTGTAAAACTTTTAAAATTTACACGGTGCTCTGTAGCTTAACATTTTTTCGTGCTTTCGCTTTCATTCAAAACTTTCCATCAAACATAAAGCATGAAAGGACGTAGGAGGGGAACGTGTGATCGAATAAAGAGATTTGACTAGAATTAAAAGGGCGATTTTTTAATAGGAAAGAGCGTTTGGAAGAGTGCCTGAGAAATGGTTGTGTCTACTTGTATAAATGTGATTGATGCCTGCATTCCTATGCTGGAAGTACCGCACTCCAGCAATTTATTCGTCACAGCCAACACTCTGGTATCTCCCATAGAACCGGCCGTCCATACTCATCTCCCTCCCCGCCAGCTATCAGAAATTGCCACAGTTCAAACCACCCTTTCAAAAGTTCCAATTTCTCCACACTTTATACTGTAGAACTACAGAGGTTTGTCTTTAGAATTTTGGAATCCTTGTTCATTTTTACCCATAGACCTCTGTTAAATAATGATCAAAGTGCGATGAAATTAGATATTGCCCCAACTGTGTAAATAGGAGTGTCTGAATTTGTGTGTTTGTGTGTGTGTAGTTTTGTTACTTTGTGTAGATGTTATTGTGTGTTGGTTTGATTCCTAGAATTTAGATGCATGTGTACGTATGGCTCCGAACTTTTAAGAAAAATTTTGTGTTTATTTTTTAATGGTTAGGCATAGCTATTTTACGATGTAGGTATAGTGATATTATTTTCTTATAGCTTTTTCAAAATTTGTCCATTGTCGTTTTTTGTTCCTTGTTTTGCAGCACTGATAATGGAATCAGAGATTCCGAAACGTTTGATATTAAAAGAATGTTCCCTTCTACATTGGTTCTTCTTTTTGTTTTACGTAAGAGATTATACTTGGTAACGTTTCTCAGGTAGAAGTAATATTGTTGATTTCGCAGCGATAACGGGCGATCGAAGGAGAATCTCCATGCTTCGAAAAGATTCGAATCAGAATAAATCAATATTAGAACTAATTTTACTAACTGAACGTCAGGCTACTAATTGACTCCGATGCGAGAGCAACGGACATCTAAAGAAAAAACAGAAATCAAAACTAACCAAATTTTCACTTTATAATCTAAGCACATTATCGGTGACTAACCCAAATAATAACACAGACAAAGAATGGTGATGCAGCAAAATGTGGTGTTCGCCTGCAGCAACACAACGTGGTCACGTACGAACAGGCAGAGTCGAATGTCGGAAGTTGGTCAACTGCGAAATAAACTTAAATGGAAATGGTTTACGTTCAAAATCTCATCACATTTTGATTAATTACACTCTCCCTACGTATCATTACAGTTCACAACAACATTAGCTTCCCCAATTTTCCTGTAATTGAAACACAATCGAAACCTGCTCGTGAAATTCTGGGCTGATTTTTTTCCGTTGAAGGTTACTATATATTTTGATCAATGATGTTGATGCATTATGATATAATTTTTGTAACAAGAGTATATTGCCTACAGAGGTGTAAACACGTTGACTCCGATTGTGCGGTTGCTACGGTCAGTTTGGTTGGGCTAGACGAAGTCGTTTTGAAAAACCGGCTTTTCTGCTCTAAGACATTTTAAACATTTTTGAAAAGTGTAAAGAATACACTTGAACCATAATGTCTTGCCTTGAACTCTTAAATTTACTTCGGAAAAGGTAGTAAAATGTTAAAATGTTTTTTTTTGCAAATTCCGGTACGTAAATGAGCAATTTACCTAGTGGGACACATGTGTACCACTTCGGAGTCAACGTATTAAGGTTGTCAGGTCTCTTTTTCCAATCCCTTCGTTGATTGAGTCGATATTCAACAATTACCAGTTACACAGCCTGCACACAGATTCACGCAATACATTACACAAGCTGTTCGCTCAGTTAGCACACTGTTTTTCTCAATCATACGAGAAAGGCTTGCTTTGTGAATGAAAGATTTTTCGTTTCGCCATTTAACTTCTTGAGGAAATAGTTTTCATGCGTTTTTACAGATTCATTAGCCAAAAAATTCTATAACAATGCAGGAAAAACACATTAACAATCTTCTCGATGTTAAATCGTTCACAATAAGTGCCACTGAACAGTGATTTTATTGTACCAGATTTCCATTTGTTAAATGACGTTGGAAATTTGTAAGCGTTACACTTGTAGTTGTTTTATCAGGAACGGTGTCTCGTTAAGTTGCTCCTGGATTATTTGATAAATTCAAACAATTTTATAGCAACTTACAGTGTAAAATTCTTCAAACAAAAACAAATAATTGAGAAAACTAGGCTTTAGACTCTAATAGAATCCCACGATGCAGAAAAATCCAGTTCGCCCAAGTAGATAGGATTTAAAACTCAAATCATATTAGCTTTTCCTGCGAAAAATCGAACAGAATTTCATCAAAGAGATCAGGTCCTTCTTGACAATCTGCAGCGATGCTTCCCTCTGACCTCATGATAGTTATCTTCGCTCCTCTTGTAATCTGATCACAAAAGGCTTCACCGTTCCTGAGCCAGGACGGTACCGAGAGTCTTACGATGCGCTTTTCATTAAATCGACGTGTCATCGGATCGAGCAGCCTGCTTTCAAGAGCACTCCGGTCCTCTTAGACGCAGGACATTACTTTACTTGAGGTGTTTTTTTATTTCACGCTCAGCAAGAGGTCATTATTTTACTAGAATATATTTTGGGCTGCTTAGAGTCAAGAATCTCAAATCAAGAGGCAACAAAATAGAGGCAACAAAATTACTCAGTGTGTTCTACATCAAATAAGAAAATTTACTGCTGAAAATTTGGTCCGACGGTATGCACAATGGGTATTTTTGTGCAGTATTTATGGATATACAGGGAGTTCCACGAAAAACGTAACTCAAAAAGAAAAAAGTATAATTCAAAAACTTAAATCCGTATATATGTAGCCTTCATTGAACTCTTCAAGAAATGTAATACGTCCTGATTTCATTGTAGATGCTCTGTCCCATTTCATTTTTTTGTAAATGAGCCATTGAACATCTCATTATTACTGAAACAAGTTTTCGGGTCAAATTTCGTATTCATTGTACGAGCCTCGCAAATTTAAGAGAGAAAAATTTCTTTAACTTTTTTTCATTAAAAAGATCGAATGAAAGAAAAATTGCTTATTATATTGACCAATAAAACAATTATAATTCTACCCAAATTTCGGAACATATCCCTAAAAATGTATCAAAAGGAATTTACAGTAGTTAAGTAAAATTTGAGAAAGTTTAAACCTGAAATTTTTACAAAATAGGCTAGCATTATTCCGTTTTTACTTCTGGATCGGTCCGAACCATTTTAAAATTTTCTAATTTCTAAACTACTTCCACTTACACCTCGTTTGCGTGCCAGTAAACAACGCTTGACGAAAAATCGTATTTTCTCGCAACTCTTGGTGTAAAATCTTTCAATGATTGAAAGCACTGTATACATGTCAATAAATAAAGACAAGATTCATATCTTATACATCCGGAATGCAACCTTGGCAATCAGAAATATTGACAAAGGAAATCGTTCCTGTTCGTCGCGATTTCATGACCGTTCTGGACGTCTTTCAAAAGCTGAGTGACGTTGCAGGCGTGAATATTTGATGGTCTATTGTTTCTTGCTGATTAAAGCAAACAAGATCGACTAAAGGTAGTAATTTCAACTATTAATATCAACCCTCTTGTGTATAGTACACTCTTGAAGTTAAAAAGAACGGGACATCCTTGAATTTGCACAGTAATATGCCATTTGAAGTATGGAATTTATGTCAAATACCCATCAAGTACAGAGCTTATAAGTAGTTTAGGTTTGGACGGTAAGAATCAGGTTCAAACAGAATTGGGGAGTAACTCTCTCAGTGATGTAGGACCAAAAAAGTCCACTTTGCGGTGAGGGGCTGTGTGATCCTTGCTGCTGATTCTTCTCTGTCATTCATCTGCTGAGGCATATGGTTATCCCATTAGGCAAATGCAAGTTCTAATCTCTCAATTGACATGAGTTCTGAAGCTTTATTCCTTGCAAGAAAAGACGCGTCTTCCCTCAGCAAATATGTTGAGGGTTTTTAACAGACAATGACAACTCTCATGCGCATGAGGCTAGCTTGCCATCGCACTGATCTGGGCCCAATAATTCAGAGGCTGTGGAAAGACGAGTTAATATTGAGCGATGTAGAATAAGAAACAGGATTTGGGATAATTTCTAGAAAATGCTGACATAAATTTATCTAATTTGTGCACTTAATTTGAGTTCATTTCGTTCATGGCTCTTGTCAATCATTGTTCCAACTTCATGAAACTCCAGTGAAGTTTTTGCCAACCCAAATAGGCAAATTTTTTCTTTTCTGATAATCTCCATGGAGTCAAATCATACTGAAATGGTCATTCTTCCAGGGTAACAGAGTCAATGGCTTGCATTATCTAAGAACTTAACAATCGTAAATTTGTCAATAAACTTATGAAAATGACTTGTAATTCAAAAACGAAAACAAACAAATTTACCATTGATTGATGAATAGAATATTCTGAAAAAATTGGTAAAAGTGTAAATTTTAGTATTCCGATGGGTGCGTATAAAATTGGAAGGGCACTTTCTTCAATACCAGAAAGTAAAAAAGGACGCTTTTGGAATCGACGTTACCATTTTTCGACTTAAAGCAATAGTTAAACAAGCTTTCAACAGCTCTTCATTCGGTTTTACATGTTTAGGAGAGGAGTCTTCCTTATCTCATGTTCCCCCATTAGAACACTAATACCTATGCCTTTGTCTATTAAGTCCAAGATTTTACGTTTATCAAAAAATATTAAATTTACAGGTTTTCGCTGATCCATTTTCTTCCACACAAAATTTGAAAATCAATTATTTGAGTTCTGTAATCTTTCATTTTGAAATAGTTTCTTCCTCAAACCTGATCAACTCTCTGTAACTGGAACATAGCGCGTGTTCCAGTAGCAGGAGTTCTGGTGTGTCTTGATACTCGATTCAGCGTTTCTTCAGCGAGTTTGAGGAAGAAATACACATAGAATAATGGAGAATCTTTAACTTATGATGCTTTTATCACACTCTTTGACGATATGAGGTTAAAAGAGTCCCGCAATTATGGAACAAAATGCAGTTACGAAGAGACTCAACATTTACACAATGTCAAGTGATGATGATGATTTTAGTAAGACATTTAATTTGACGCTGAATTATGTTAATAATTTGGAGACAGTAAATTCGTTAGTTCAAGTAAATCTTCTTAGATTCAAACACATTCCCTTAAGCGAAAAGAGTATAAGCTCAGGATACTAAGTTCGCAAACGTTTTAATTGGAAATGTTGGCATCTCAAAAATGATGTAGAGACGAAGTCTCATCTAAGAATAAGTCGCATATACCTCAGCCAAGTCTTCAATTAGCTCGTCCGAGGAAAAATTTCGCTGGTGACCGACACTATGAGGAAAATTGATAATTGAATAAAATGATTCTACTCCTGTTGGTAAGCTGGTCAATTTACTGTATAGCCTAAGCATGTTTGTTAACCAGTAGTACCTATACGCCTAGCTATATACGAACATCCTATTCGTTTTCTGTACTATTAAAGCACCGCTTTGCACTATATTTCGTGGTATAACCATAGCACGTACCAACCAGAACGTCATTCTTCGTGAGGGATAGTTTGGTTTCTAATGAAACGAATTTAAGGGTAAGTAAAGGAAGAATTATTGTACAAATTATCTTTTGACACAACTCTGTTGCGAACGCTGTCGGGTCTTGGTTTGTTTTTAAGCACTATGACCTGACCGAGATGCCTGGTTGGAGCACTGGTGAAGAGCGGCAGAATGAACATGCCTCTGCATCGCGTCCGTGTTTTCGTTTCATTAACATGCGTTTACTTTGTCGGGGCCACGTGGCGTTTGTTGGAATTCTATGTACCTTCGCCCAGTGACCCATCAAGTCCAGCGTTGCGTTTGAATTCACCAGGTGTACGTACTGTAATTGAAATACAACAATATTAATAAAAGATACAGAAGAATTGCTGTCAAATTTTAGGCAGAATTTATGTTTTTTACCGGTATAATGAAGAGACTGCTCGAAAATAAAGAATCAAAATCGTTAGCGAAATAGTAGTTGTTGCTTCATCTCGTCATCAATTTAGATTGTTTTTAACTACAACGAAATGTCAACATTAACGTTGAAGGACAGAAAGTTTTCCTCATCCCGGTCAATTCTTTTATACATGCATAAATTCCTACAGGCGTTTAAAAGTTTACGATGATGGTGCAAATGTCTGAGAACAATACAATTTATCATTTTGAATTGTGTTTTATCTCATTTATTGACTGATTTTCGTTGTTAATGTCTTTTATTTTGATCATTACTGAACACCATTATTTGAAGCGGATTTACCAACGGAGATTACTTTCAAATTTATACTTAGACAGGCTCTAAATCATGCTAAGCTGTAACGAGATTTTTAAGGAACTAATCTTGGAGGAACAGTAATAGCTCATGAACATGATTATAATAAGAACAGCCCGGTCCAAGCAGCACAATCTTGATATCACAATCTCTAGATTTCGAAGCAACTGCCTGCTCGTACCATAATCAGGCAGTGAAATTTTGTCGTTTTCATTGACTCCATCGCAAAGCAATCGCTCGATGCTCGGGCAGAGTCCTTTCGCTCTGAACAACTCTCGTTTGTTAAGCCTGGCACGGCAATAAAGGCAAATTTCGATCATTTTACTGCCACAATCGTGCCGTTCTAGACAACGAGTCATCATCCGGGCGGTCCTTGGCCTGGATCATTCGAAGTAAAGGGGGCTGTTCCTTGCAGCGAGCAGCGGCGATCAAGATTAATTGGCCCTTTCCTATATAGAATGAGAGGCATTCGATACCTTTAATTAAGGTCGCGAAAGACATTTTGTACACAACAATGGAACTCGTACCAGGGAAGATTGAATCCAAGTAACTTCTGTTGAAAGTGTTAAAATGGCAAAAAAGTGCAATATGCACAACCTGGGTCAGATCAAAAATGATCGAGTTTGCGTTTTTTCTGCTTAAAATCTTTCGGATTTGATTTAGGGGCTAATTATACCACCATTGTTTAGAATAAGTTCAAGAACCTACGAGTTGTGAGCCGCTCTTTCGATCTGCAAGCCCAAGTCAGGCTCATGGTTTCCAGATTGGATTTTTTTCCGACAACACAGCCATAACTGCGTTGTTGTATTAACCTTTCTTCTGCATTTCACGTCGAAGAATTTCAATGGTGGAATCTTATATTTCTCGATCTGGTGAAATCAAGAATCAAAGGTGTGGTATATCAAGAATTAAAGAATAAAAAATCAACGTCATCAGCAGATTCCTGGTACAGAACGTCAACGCCCTTGTAATGATGAAATTCTGGGTCTTTTGAAAGTTAATAAAACTTTCTACCTCAACAGTAGTTCAAGATATGCTTTGGCATTTAAAATTACTCTCAATGTATCTTAATTTCAAAAATGAGTTCCAGTTTCGCTATTAGTCATAGAATACTTGTTCAAAGTGGGAAATCTACGGATGGCATCCACCATCTACACCATGTGTGGAAGTGTTCAACAAAATAGGTAAGTTGATAAAAAATGCCACTGAAGAATTGATTTAGCTAGTAATAAAATGTTTGAATCTAGATGTATTGTGAGTGATTAGGATTTCACGGAAATTTCCAATTTTCAGCTTTGAAATTAACTCCCGTCATCATTTCCACCCCTTGATTTCGATCTAACGCAACAGTTCAACTACCTTCAGTGTTTAATGAACTATTGAGATCTAACGCAGCAGTTCAACTACCTTCAGTGTTTAATGAACCATTGAGATCAGACGCAACAGTTTAACTACCTTCATTGTTTAATGAACCATTGAGATCAAACGCAACAGTTTAACTACCTTCATTGTTTATTGAACCATTGAGATCAAACGCAACAGTTTAACTACCTTCATTGTTTATTGAACCATTGAGATCAGACGCAACAGTTTAACTACCTTCAGTGTTTAATGAACCATTGAGATCAAACGCAACAGTTTAACTACCTTCAGTGTTTATTGAACCATTGAGATCAAACGCAACAGTTTAACTACCTTCAGTGTTTAATGAACCATTGAGATCAGACGCAACAGTTTAACTACCTTCATTGTTTATTGAACCATTGAGATCAAACGCAACAGTTTAACTACCTTCAGTGTTTAAGAGCCGAACACTTTAATGTACAGTACAAGTCTAACTCTTCAATCACTATTGGGAAGTTTTTAAACGTCGCAAGTAATTATTGAGAGAAAAACACTACAACATACACTTTATTGAGCAGTAAACACCGATAATCGTCGCATTTAGTGCGGTCGTTAAGCTGGCAGCGAATGTTCTGCCCAAGCTCCAATTGATTTCAGAAAGTGGCGTAGGGTTGCTCCAGACCTCAGCCGGGCAGAGCTGCCGTCGAATATTTTGATTAGCATTGATTAAAATATAAAAGTCACGTTCAAAATGAGGTCAAACTTTAGGTGTACATGTTGTTGAAATCCCTAATTCCTTGTATTAGATCCAAATATTTAGTATTTCTTACCACATTTAGTAAGATAAGTGATCAACGGACAGATTTCGTTGAGGTAGATCGTGCAAGTCAGTTTTGATGCTAGCCACTGGTAGCGTTCTCTCCGTAATCATCGTGTGCCTTTTCTATGCCCAGCTACGGCGCCACTGCACCCTCAGTGATAACTGTACCGCGTATATTAGTACATCTCAATAAATGCTCGTGTCTATGTGGGACCATTTTTTGAAACGCTAGGATATGTTAGCGCTCGGTGTTTTTTTTCAACAGACGAAGCTAGAATATAATGAAAATGAAATATTTTACAACGAAAATTTTAAAACCTGTATTTCGACTTGTCATTTTTGTGAAACTTCGACGTTATCTCAAAATAACTCAACTTAATTGAGCTCACGTAGAAAATTTCCAGAAAAATCGTCACTCTTTTATCCCGTCAACTGTGAGGCGATCGACAAGGTCTTGGATTGATTTTTAATGGAAAGTAGGATATCATTTATATTCAGGCTAAGGTTCATCGATGTTCAGAAAAACCAAACCTTTTGAATTTTTTCTGTGGTAATTTACTATTATTTATAAAATAGAGCAACATGAGTGAAACGCTGGCAGCTACCGTCGAGCTACAGAGCATGGGGGATATAAAATAAAATATCGTTAAGTTGCAGCAGGTTCTATAATTTACTGCTTATTTCACTGAATCGGTTCGATGATTTTAAAGCTACCGAAGACAATCCTCGAAGTGTAAGCTATCGAAAATTTTTATTAGAGTTTATTAACGTGTTTAAATTTCGTTCTCAGTCAGGTTAAACATAGTTAATATACGTTACAAAAATATCCAATCTTCGATATTCTTCTGACTAATTTATTATTATTAGCCAAATTCAATAGAGCAAGTGATAAACGGGCAGGTTTTTTTAGTGAGATGAAACAAGGAGCAGATGTTGTGGAGCTACATTTGTCCGTTGAGCCTTTCTGTATCTGTTGCCATTGACCCTTAAATTCTAATTCTTTTTATGGCAGCACAACTCGGTTACGATTGTTGTTAAATGAATCTTCAACTTTAATCGCACTTTTTGCTGAAGTTGCAAAAGAAACACGAAAAAAGGTAACGATGACTTCTTGCAGAACGCGCAGAATGTCTGAGATTGGCAGAATTAAATTTTCCTATCGATAACAAGTATACCATGATTAGATACATCATGTTCACATGAATGAGAATGATGAAATGCATCCAGTTCAAGCTCCAAATAAATTGAAAGTGTGGAATACTTCTGCTTTTAATTTTTGCATTATTTTATGTATTATGGAAAGAGTTTAATATCAACATCCCTCTGAGCAATTATTTTATATTTTAATTCTAACATCCCGTTGCAGTTTAAGCCAATAATGCTGAGTAGAATTTAACAGAGCAAGAATTTATTACGTGAACATTTTTGCCTGTTACTATCATTCTGTTCCTTGATTTTTTTATTGGTAAAAGTGGCTCAACGAGATGGCGAAAAAAATTCCCTGAATGATGATGAATGCGGATTTAGAAAAAACTAGGGAGGGAATTTCTCAAGAAATAATGTGTGTTACATCAGTGTGTTTCCGAAAAATACTCCAGCTTGTTACTCATGCTAACGGGGAGCATTTTCAATGAATAGTTTGGTCTCCGTGAAGGTCCTAATTTAATGTGGTAAGTTATTTGCAAGCTCCCAGCGGTAGCACAGATTTATGAAAATATCAATTGCGCCTCGCCATAAAGAACTGCTTCATGGCAGAGAACAAATGCTGCTCATCTGTTTGGCAGAATGCCATAAATTTGCGGTATGTTATTCTGAGAGGAACACTGGAAAGATAAAACTAAATGAAACACATCAGTGATACTTCAGCAACACGAAGACTTTTAGCTGTAGGATAAACTGACCGCATCACATGTCACATGGGAGAACATGAGCTTAGTCTTTTGAGTATGAAGCTCAAAAGCCAAACAATGGGTTTGAAATAACGTAATCCATATTTCTCATGTTTTCCTTGGGCTCCTTTTTAAAATGTGTGATTTGCATTTCCAGGGAAACACCTTTTCAGTAACTGATCTGACTCTAAAGGCCTCTTTTGTGCGCCGAGCAGAGAGATAGGTACGCCCTCATTATAAAATGTTTCTTGCTTTGCTAACTACCTTCGGTTCTTCGGTTCACTGCTGCCCTGCTTTTCAACACCTGCTCCTTTTTTCTTGGGGAAAACTAATCCCGTCTTATTTTATAATTTTTTTAAAAACTTCCATGCACCTTGTGCGTGGATTCTGCGTTCCCTTAACTCCATACTAAATGGCACCCTTCCTCTTTTTGGAACGTCTTTGATGCGATTAGGGAGTCTTTAACATCTAATCCCATCTAAGGCTTCTTTTCTTCCTTCAAGCATGAAGCGCCAGGAAATATCATGGCGCAAGTGGCCAGTCATCTAAGAACAGGCTATCGCGCGTTTCCTGCTGCATGGATCCGCGTTTTGTAGCGCCCAGTTAAATTTCCAGCAGTTCGGCGCTGCGAGACACTTCAGGGAGCAATACATGGCGTTTACTTTAGAGCAATACATTGCAGATGTTATTCAGGTCGATGAGAAGTCAAACTGAGAAGCTGTACTGTAAAAACCATAAGAGTTACTGCAGAGAATGGTGATTGTCTGATTGTAAATTTTATATTAAGTAATAATCATACTGTTATTATAAATTATGATCACTACTGTATATCCTTTCTCTGCAGTTTAGTGCCGCTCAATGGAGTTAACTGACAGAATTATTGCAGTGGCACGCGCAGCAGCTGAGGAAGAAAGTAATATTGACATCAATAATGATGCACCAATCTTACTGTATCAAATTTTTTCAGTATTACGATGATTTTTAACAGGGTAAGAATGTAAATATTGCTCATCTATAGCTTCCGTTACGCTTAATGTCTTGTACATGGTTAAAATGTGGCCAAACATATAATACTTTTGCGTTGCTCCAAAGTTAATAATTTTATTCCGACTATATTATTGTATTTAACTCACGGTTCTGTATTTCCTTCATCCAGCTGCTATTGCGTGCATTAACCTGATTATTTTTCAGCAGTTTTCCAAAGGCAGCCGTTATGACGTTTGATGTAGGACGCTTGACGTAGGTCAGGGGCGTTGTGTTCTGCAGCTTTACCTAGGCAGGCAATGACAATTTGTGTGCTTAACCTAGGCAGGCAATGACAATTTGTGTGCTTAACCTAGGCAGGCAATGACAATTTGTGTGCTTTACCTAGGCAGGCAATGACAATTTGTGTGCTTAACCTAAGCAGGCAATGACAATTTGTGTGCTTTTCCTAGGCAGGCAATGACAATTTGTGTGCTTTTCCTAGGCAGGCAATGACAATTTGTGTGCTTTTCCTAGGCAGGCAATGACAATTTGTGTGCTTTTCCTAGGCAGGCAATGACAATTTGTGTGCTTTACCTAGGCAGGCAATGACAATTTGTGTGCTTTACCTAGGCAGGCAATGACAATTTGTGTGCTTAACCTAGGCAGGCAATGACAATTTGTGTGCGTTACCTGGACAGGCAATGACAATTTGTGTGCTTTACCTAGGCAGGCAATGACAATTTGTGTGCTTAACCTAGGCAGGCAGTGACAATTTGTGTGCGTTACCTGGACAGACAATGACAATTTCCGTGCGTTACCGGGACAGGCAATGACAATTTCCGTGCGTTACCGGGACAGACAATGACAATTTCCGTGCGTTACCTGGACAGGCAATGACAATTTGTGAGCTATGAACTCCTAAGTTTTCATGTTCTTTCCTCTAAGAAACGCAAAGCTCGGTTTAAAAATCAGCTGTGACTTAAGCCTCTGGGAGTAGTTCATTATCACGTTGAGAAAGTAACTCAAACGAGCATAAAGAAAGAATTATTCCGTTCTTGTCTCACACGATGTCTTTGGCCGTTCGTAGTTTTGTTAACCTACCCCTCTTGCAAGCGAGACTTGGCTTTTTATTTAATAACCTCTGAAAAATTTCAGAACTATTAGTGATCACCAACCATTTTAAGAACGTACATTTGCACTACATTTGATTGAAATCTACATGTTATGCCTGAAATACAGTGATCGTAGATTTCTCACTCTACACTGGGCCAGCCAAGAATCGATTTATCAAAGAAACAAAGTTTATAAACTAGTCAAATAACACTGACGTTAACTCGAGCCATATACAATTACACCTGACTTAAGACTAATCGCTCTTATCGCAGTAAACATCATAACTTTTAAGTGTAGCTTTGAAGATGCAGTTCTGATAATTAAGGCAATGCTCGAGACTGCCAGAGTGGACCAAGTCGGTGTTCGGGTCTCTGCAGCCTTGCCCGAGCTGATATCGCCGTGTTTGTCTTCGTCTGCTATTGTGTGCAAACAACTGCGAGCGTGTGCCGCAGCTGCAATCGGAAAAAAACAGGAAGTGCTTCAAGTTACGGTCCGAAGTATTGCTGCTTCAGCTAGAAGAAGACGTTCATGTATCGAGGAACATTTTTGTAATTCGTTAATTCTTGGTCATAACTCCGCGAATGCACGAATGTCTTACCGAAACTCTAAAGTATTTCTGCTAAATGGCAGTGGATATATACCATCGAATTTGGTTTCCGATTATTCAATTTGTTGATTTTTGATAACTTTCAACATGGTGAAACTTTTTTAGTCTGGTTGAATACTACGTTTATTCATTTATTTTGGTTATTAATTCATTTCGGGTTTTCCATGCGTGCTTAACACACTATAGCATCGTTTTTCTAGGAAAATTTTGTGTTCCTGAAAGAATTGTCTATGTCAAATTAATAGGTGAAAGTCTCGAAGTAATCAAGTACTTCCATTGTAACGCTAAGCCTGTCCAAGTAAAAGAGGCAGGAGAATGAGAGCCTCAGTGCCCGCTGTAGGAGCGAAAATTGAAACTGAAAGCTCTCAGCAGTGTATTAAACGTCCATCTCTGATTTTACTCTGGACCACCGTCCTCTGTTCAACAAATTAAATTTCAGCTAGGACACTCGAAGGTTGTCCGAATTCAATGAAAACATCGAAAAACATGGACTCTAGGTGACAACGCAAGCCGAAATGAACATAGATTTTCTAAATGTTCTCACAACATGACCCTGTACAGTAAATACATGCGCTACAGGTACAGCGACGTCGCCTTAAGTTGGGAATACTTCTTTAAATTCCTCTTCCGCTTCCAGATAGAGTTCGTACTTGAAAAATTATAAACAATAATGAAAGTCTCTGGCTCTCTCTTTCTTAAAATAGAGCCCATCACACACGAGGCAGAGATTCGCTTTCATTTTTATTCATATATTCATTTTTTCTTCGGCCATAACTTTTGTACGTTTAAAAATTTAAAGCGAATGGCTTCCTAAGACATCATATGAACATGTTTCAGACATAACGTATAGTGAAGTGGGCGGAGAGAGGAAATTTGCATTTAAGCAGCATTGATTTGAGCGCCAGAGAACATAAAACACTGTAAATAAACAGTTTATAAAGACATATTTCTCCACTCCTGTTTTCTAACCGCTTGTGACACTTCCCCGGAAAATAGAAGGAGACGTAGGACATCCAGTTTTTTGTTCCGATTCTCCATACACTGCTGATTTCTGAGACGACAGTTCAGGTATAACGAGATCTATCGATTGTGTTATCCAGAAACAATACACTATAAAATTAAAATGCTCTTGAAACATAAATTTAATTCATTTTTTTTTTCCGTGAGTCAAAAGCGTTTACTTTCGAAGTTTAAAAATGCAAATAAGCAATGAGCAGCTCGTTGTAAGCACTCACATGTTAATGGTGTAAACATATTTGTTCGTATTATTTAAACCTTTCAGAGCCCTTTGTGTAGATGAGCAACACTATACACCTGCATATATCCATAGCCTCCTCCGCGACTGACTGTTGCACTTCGTGATTCAAATCACAGGCTTCGTGCATCAGCCGCAGCTCAATGATGTCAACATTGCCACATTTAAAGGCTTGGTGCAATATTCTGCGCACATGCAGTTGTACAATTGTGAGGATGGTAATTCGCTTTTTAAATTTTTGATCATGCTTTACTTGTCGGGACAGATTTTCTCAGGCAAGCGATAAATTTACCCTAGTGAGCAATGATTTCTCCTCTGCTAACTTTCTTCAGCAGCAACAGTACGTTTTTCGAGCATTTCATTTACGTCATGGGCAGTTTCTGCCTCTTAATTTGGCTATCGTCTTTTTTCTTAACGATATTTTAACTGGTGTTTAACAAGCTGTCATCCCAGTGGATACTGTTGATTGTGATACGTTGAATACTCGAGGAGTTTTGGTAACAAATCCTTTCGCTTTTGAAGCTCTATTTTTTGTCGTCTTTGCAAGTTTGTTTGGATGAACAGTGTGGCATTTATTTACTGTGTTAGTGAAAACATCAAAAGTCGACGTGGTAGATAAATTAGTTCTGATAGTTTTTTCACTTCTTTTCCATTATTTTTCAACAATGTTATCAATCATTAACTCTTACTCGTGACCCTGAGCATTAAATATTGCTCTTTTTCTAATGCTCTTTAACGTAGTATGCTCAAGATAAACTCGTTGCATTTTATGCTGTTCTCAGAATTTCAATGGCAGAATCAGAATCTCATAATATAAAAGATCGGGCGCATGTCGGCCTCCCTTCGAAAGTAAACAATTGCTGATCCCACCAAGAGCTCGGCTGTGCCGTATCCCTCTGTGTAAAGCCGGCCACATTAGCAACCAACGCCTTGCATCCTGCGAACACAATGGTGTAATCTCTTCAATAAAGTGATTTCTGTGAAAAATTGGTTGCAAATGTTATGAACGGATATCTTGAAAACTTAGGAAAAAGTATTAGAGTTCAGTAAAATCGGAATCAGGCCCTCCATGTCTGCGATTGTAGTCAAAGTGTAGAGGCCAATTCGAATTTACATTGCCGCTGATCTCTTACTATTTTTTTCGAACGTCAATTGTCGTAACCCTTCCTCCAACTCTCTTTTTATAAGTGTGAAAGGGCACTAGTCGGAAAATATTTCACATTATGATTAGTAGAAGTTCATGGAATCACTATGAAACGCACGAATATCTGTTACGGATAACCGATAGAAAATTGACTGATGAATATTGTAATCAGGGATATTAAAAACATTTTGGTTCTGAGGCTAAGCAATTCCAGAAAAGTTTTCATAATTTAATTGCTTATTATTATTGATATTCCCACTTAAACGTTATTTTGGAACCACTCCAACTGAAATAAATTTAACTCCTGCACGAGTGTTTCTTAGTGTACCCCACTATACCAGGATTGGAGCTGATGTACTACTAGAATGTCCGACCAAAAGGTGTTTTGTACTTCTAGAAACCGAGTTGTTAGACGGTGCGCATGAAGGTTACTTATCAGAGTTTTGGATCCCCCATTTGACATAGGATGTATTTCAATACACCATACACATCCTTCTGTCCTTAAATCCTTCTCTTCACTTATCACCCCATCAAATAGTTTCATTTTAATTAATCAATCTTCCCATGCACTCTATCTTCCATGCGCCAGTCCATGCTGCCTCACTCATTTTCCTTTTAATTTAGGACATAAAAAAGAAAATATCGACACTCACACACTTTTTCCACAGCGGACACTTCCCTTCATTTTCTGTACATAAATACTTCTTTCAAACTTCCACATGCGTAGCATCCGACAAAGGATTTATGCGTTACATTCCCCATTATTTCTAAAAACAATTCAAAAAATAAGTTGTCCTTAAAGCATTAAAGCAATCTCCTGTACTGCCCAGAAAATTTCTGCTATGCCTCTATCTCGTCTCGCATTCCATTGTGAGAAAGGGGCGTGTTAAACGCCTCGTATATGATCCTAAAAATGCAAATTTTATTCCAAAAAATTGCTCATTGAGCAAATTATGCCGCACTGCTCGGAGCTAAATTGCGTTATTCAGTCTTGAACAATCCAGACCAGCTGCGGGTCTATGAGATTATTCACTCCCAAGTCCCTCACAAAACGAGCAGACCAGCTGAGAAGCGAAGGCTTTATTCGCACACGAACCAATTCGCTTGCTCTCTTCATGTAGTTGCACCACAAATTAAGAAGTAGCATTTTCTCCTGAAAGTATTGAGCTCAAATGCAAAACTTGAAAATATATCACGTCAGCAACTTTTGAAAAATTGCTCACAACCTTCAATTTAAAGTATTCTCTATCGATGAGGACGTTCATTTCATCAAATTAAGTGGAACTCATTTCCGCGCACATGAACGGAGACATGTCAGATTCCAAAGCCGCACCCAAGAGCGAATGTTGATTTTATCTTTCCTCATCATTGCACATTAGAGGTTCTAGTTTCCAGCCGATGCACGCGTCTGTTGTGGGTTTATGTTTGTCGTTGGCCAAACATTGTCTTTCTAATCTATACATCTTTTTCCCTCGTATGGGAGAGGCCGGCGTGTCCAGCAACCGACATGTTACAATGTAGTCTTCGTCTTTTATTCTATATTATTATATCACTTTTTCTCCAAATCGAGATGCTTGTGCTTTCTTTTCCCGGATAAATAAGGTGTGATAAGGAGACAATGGAATGTTCCGCCTTTGTTGTTTCTTTAATGTGAAGAGAAATAAATGTGTGAATTCAAAAAGCGCTGATCAAACGGCAAGACTGCAACATCGGGGGTTAAACCTTGAACTGTACGTAATATGCATCATTAATGGTCATACCGAGAGTAATGCTGGCTGGTAAGGGATTATAACAGGTCATAACGAGAGTAATGATGGCAGGTAAGGGATTTTAACAGGTCATACCGAGAGTAATGATGGTAGGTGAGGGATTATAACAGGTCATAACGAGAGTAATGATGGCAGGTAAGGGATTGTAACAGGTCATACCGAGAGTAATGATGGCAGGTAACGGATTATAGCAGGTTATACCGAGAGAAATGATGGCAGGTAAGGGATTATAACAGGTCAAAACGAGAGTAATGATGTCAGGTAAGGGATAATAATTTTAATCTCCGGGTATCAGGGATAATCATTGACTTACCCAGGTATGGGAAGGGATGGCAAGTAACTCCATACTGCGTTGATAAATACGATCGATGCAGATAATTTTTCCCCACTGTGCTGAGAAGGCAGAAAGTGAGACGTTAAAATTCTATCGGCATTGAGTGTGAAGCTCGAATGATGCCGAGATCACGGTGTGCTGTATACATACCGCAGCCGAGATTCTAAACCTAACGATAGATGCGGCGCTCCCGTCAGTTGCTACGACACGGTCACGGACGGAATTTTCAAGAGAGTGACGCCCCGTGACTATCAGGAATTATATTTCATTCCCAATAAAAACATTGATACAAATTTAAAGGAGCTGCTGATAATATAATACACAATCTTCTTAAGAAATAGAATAAAAATATTAATGAAGAAATGGGATTTGAGATTAACACTTTCTCTTAACGTCAACATCTGGTATCTTTGAAGGCTCAGAGTTTGTTCTAAAATGGTTTGGATTTGTCGTTAGAATGTGAAGTCAATGTACAGTAGATCTCGTAGCGTGATGAAACGTAGACAAATTCGAACAAAGATTCCCGAGCGATTTTTTGATTACCCTCTTGAACAACATAATTCTTTTTGAATAGTAGTGACGTTAGCATTTTACATTCAACATTATGAAATGACTCGTAACACAGCTTATATGGAGCAGGTTCGCATCATTTTTATCAGGCGACAACAAAAATACCCTTAGAAAAAAATGATAAATTCGAAGGTCCAACTAAAAGCTAACACCATTCGCTGTCACCGTGAGCCGTTATCTTCACTCAAGGGAGATAATTTTCAATTTAATATCACTTACATGTAGAAAAAATCTGTATTGTTTTTAACCACGACGTATGAGAAACTGTCATTTAATGGAGGACGCTCCATTTATATGATGTGTTCAAATCAGCCGTGAGGAGTGTCGTAAGCACGTAATCGTTATCATTTCCTGCTTCTACCTTCTCACCGACTTCACACCGACTTCAAGAACGAGGAGAAGAAGAAAAGCGTCAACTGACCGAAGGAGTTGCCTAACGTCGACACCAAGAAGGGTTCTGTTATAATTAAATGTATGTCGTTATTTAACAGCTTTATGTGAATTCCATTGCTTCTACAGTTAGCGAGAATTAATATTTCCCTATTCGAATATAATTCAATACGCTCGAGTCACACGTAACCGCTTATTTGTGGAAATTAATCAGATCACACTTCAAATATCGTGCAAAGTCATGCGTGATAGCTCGCTACCTCTTTGAGGAGCGGGAGAGGGCATTAAGCTCAGTGCTGCTGCAGAGAAAAGACGTGTGCTTTTACGGCCGGCTCCTTTGGGAGCCCGGCTTTTGCCCGGTTTTTGCCGCTTGGCCTGGCTTTGACTCACTTGGCCCTACGTTGTGTATTATCGTGTAACTTCGTATAACTTCTAACGTAATTAAAGCAGTCACGGAGCCATGGCACATACCTTCCTGGAATCCGACATAAGATGAGTTCCAATTAGTGCATTTTCCCTCGAAGCAATTCATAACTATTTCTCCTGTGCATAGGTTTATACCAACGCCACGCCTTAAGCGTATATTCGTTTATTAATTCGAAATGTAATAGGTGCGCTAGATTCATTTTAGGTGTTAGTAATTTTGTATTCTTTGTCGGGAATAAATAATTAATGTGTTTCCTGCATCGTTAATTTCCCATTAAGGATGAAGATTGCTTATCGAAGTTGTTAGTGGCACGCTACCATATAAATTGACTGATAATTAATAATTATTCTGTGGACATTGAAAAGTCTCCTTTAATCTTCATTAGAAAAATAAAAGAATTGTGACCTTAAGTCACGACAATCAAAGGAAATGACAGAGGTGAAATAAGAAAAGAGTCTATGACAATCCACTTGCAGCTTCAACTTTCACTGGTCAATGTTCTTTCTTGTACCACGGTTACATCACATCAAACATCCTCGCTCTTCAGCCACTGCTACACGATGTGCATTTCAAGACGAGGCTCCTGTGCCAGCAATTACCTGACTTGGACTGTTAATTGCAATCGTCAAATGGTGCTGACGTTGGGCCTGACTTCAGTTGACGACGATTCCATTAGAAGTTGCAGTTGGTCGTAACTCACGACGCTATTTAAGTCGCCTGAGGCTAACACTTCTTGTAGGCGCCAATGAACCTCATTTTTCTATGTGCTACAGTGGATGTATGATTCCTTCTTTCAAAGTGCATGATTTGATATTTTTATAGCCTACTTTCATATATCTCAGCAACTTCTCTTTGGTTTGCAAATCAATTTAAAGTCACACCCCAGACATTTGGGAGTGAGCGTGTTGTAGTTGAAGTTGTAGTTTTTGAAGGCTGTGTTAAATTCAACAATTTAACCAAGTTTCAAACCGTGTGTTCTCGTTTGCAACACCCTTTAAAACAAAACGCTAAGGTGCTCAAAAGTCACTCAAAATGCGGCTAAGAAAGAGCTTTAGAACTTTATTGGGTCCAAAACTACGCCCCGTCTAATTTAAGCAGCGAGTGAACTTCCAAGTTCAAATTCTGCATGGCTTGAAAGCTCACCGCTCGAAAGCACAGACGCAAGAAGAGAAACGATAAAAAAAAAGTGCGAAGTTGTAAAATAGTGAAATTCTGCATCAAATTATCAATTTTGTTCACGGGATATTGTTGGCTGATGTACTGAAGCTACATTTGCAGATTCATTATGTTTTTTTTCGCTTAAATTCAGAATAAAACATCAGCATTACAGGACCCGATGAGTGAACTCGAAAACATAGAAGTTACAATAATTAACAAAACATATTTTGCTCATACAAATGGGCGAAGTAAAGATATAAAATATTTCAATTACTAGTAATTCTTGGGAATATAGCTCACGTTTACCCCACTTGTAGCATATACAGCCACAACAGAAAGCGCAATAAAACGCAAACATCGAGGACCTACAGATTAAACAATAAATTAAACAATTAAACTACAGTTTTGAAATAAGTGTGTGGTGCCAAACAGAAGTTAACTCCCTCAAAACAAATTTACTAACCAACCAAAAGTTAAATATAAATGCGACCGTGCTGTACGTAGTACCAGAAGGAGTTTTTAAAGCATGTAGTATTCAAACTCTCAACATTAGTTCAAAACAGGTATTCCCAACAGAAGTTCAGAACAGGAATTCTCGACCGGAGTTCAGAACAGAAATGTCATCAACTCAGAATCACGGAGCCGTCGAGCCAGGCTTATCGAAAATGTTTTATGTACTCCTTCATTTACGGTATACACTTCATTTACACGATATTCTCAAACATGAGAGTTTCCACGGAGAACATCGATGATCTATCTATGAAAATAAACATTCTGAAGATCCTTCCTGTCACTTTTTTAAACAAGAATATGCTTCACTATTTTAGTTCATGAAAATTTATGCTAGACTTTTCTTTTAGAGCTAATGTATGTAAAATTTTATTTTTTCCTGTTCAAATGAAACATTTAGGTACCAATTGAAGCCAGTTTTGGGGTAAAATTCTATTACGAGTAAATCTACCAATTAAAATAATCTTGAAATCTTTGAAAATTGCTACTTTCACTTCAGTGTGGTAAACTATACCTCGTCATTTCTATTGATCAGATTCTTCTTCATAAATCTCAAATGTTGAAATTACGAAAGCTCGTTGGGGGCGATCGGTCACCCACGTAGCAATTCTAGTCAAGCGTGCATTCCTTCAACGCTGTTATTTCTACTCTGGTGCACGGATTTGCACTTTACCATGCAATGAATCATGCTCACGGGCGCCTGTTTAAGAATGTGAATCACAATGTGGGTTCTATAGGCAAATTTATCTTGAATTTATGATTGCAAAACCTCGTAATTTTAAGTTCCATCTTCCCAGGATTCAAGAAGTGCTTTAATTTCAGTATAATTGCATGATGAAGCGCAGTTTCTGGCATCTGAAAATAGCACGACGCACTCATAACAACATACATGGAAGAATAATCCTCTAAACAACTTACCTGAAATACCAAATTATGCAGAAGTAAACCAATTCGTCAGATAACGAATTCCCTGTGGGTATTCTAATCACATTTAATTAAAAGGGGAGCTATATTTTACTCAGAGCTTTAAGAGCTCTTGCGCCACCATAATTCAAGAAAGAAAGCTAGCTGGTGCTGCCTGCAGGCCTTCCATCAATGATCAAGGACGTGGTGGTCGATGCCTCCTCAGTTGTGTTAAGCCAGCCTAAGTTCAGAGAGGAAGGCATGCCTAATTCAGGTGCGTGGTCATGCCTAATTGACAATTTGCAGGCCATTCTTCTGTCTAATCTCGACTGTTGTGTGACTGCCGCTGAAGCCTTGTACCTTCACACCGTCAAGCGTGGTGCACTCAATGGTCAAACACCCCGTCATTTGTTCTGCTCTTTGCCACCGTTGTAGTTCAACTCATTCTGCTCTGGTTCAAAGCATGCGCATTTGCACAGTGCTCGAACAAATTGCCGAAAATTTTGCCTAGTTAAAGCTCAATGTTTGAGCGTAGGAAGTAATTTTCTGGTATTAAGCGTTTCAGCAGCGCTAGCTCTTTGAAAGTTTCAATGTAATGCCCCGCGCGCTTGTGTGCCACCCATAACTTCTTGTTTCAATTAACACTGTTCAGGCCTTCCAAATTGGCTACAAAAATTGGCTTGGGTTAAAATGCGATATTCAGGTGTATTTTACTTCGCATTTTGCTCTATATCAACATATTTACTTTACAGCGAAGTTCAGTTAGAACGCAATGTTGTTGTAATTTGAAAATGAGAATCTTTTTACTATAATTTCACTTCCAGTTAAATACTCTTATCGAGAGTCTCTTCGATACAGAATGACCCAACGTAATTGAAACGTTCGCACAGGAGGATTTTGATGTACTTCATCAGTTTAAATTAAAGTAAAAGGATATTTTCACGGTGGAATCTTAGTCGATGACCGTCGCTGGAAATGGAAAGAAGGAAAAAACAAAGGAATTTTTCCTTTCAAAGGAACGTATTTGTGAGTAAAAACATTTTTGTACCGTGCAATTTTTTTCTGGGGAGATTAATTTAAACGATAGAAACTTTGGATGGTTTGTATGGTCGTGTACGGTTCGTGTACAAGTGATTTTATTTTGATAGATATGCAGTTCCATGTCGATTGAAAAGTAATTGGGGGTGTAGTCAACAACGGATAGATTTAAATGTAAATATATATGTTTCACATTAGTCTAGTTCATGGGTTGGCATTTCATCTGTCCTTTGTGAAATATTCCTTAAGATAAATGTAAACTTTTTATTTTTTCAAAATCTCATTTTCTCGATCTTAATTTTTGTGTGTATCTCATTTCTTGTCATGAAAAGTAGGTTCATCTATAAATTCAATATATGTTCAATATCTAAAACAATTCTGTGCACAAAAATTAAGAGGGAATTGTAAATGAATTGAAATTTCGTTAAAAGTGCAGGTGTAAAATTTCAATTAAAAAAACACAAAGTTTGAGCAGCCCCAAGATTAATACGATGTCTCCGAGCTGAAATTTATCACCGTAATTTCTTCAAGTACTTCTCTTAAAACAGGGATCTCCAAACTTTCCGGCCTAAGGGCCATAGTGGTAACTCCATTGAGTTTCGAGGGCCAAAATCGTTTTAAATTTCCTGTCATTATCTATAATTTTATCAGAGCAACAGTAACAACAATAAACCATTAGCTGCCGCAGGCCGGATTGATCACACTGGCAGGCTGGGTTTAGTTTGGAGTTGTTCGCGTTAGTTTGGAGAGCGCTGCTCTAACACAACTGACGTTTTCAGCTATTTTGTGCGAGAGTTTTTTCCTCGCCATAAAACGCACAGAGTTCGCGGAAATCATTTTGGAAAGCTCATGAGACTTGTGAGTTCTTGGCATTTTTCATATATTGTTTTTCACTTAACTATTGAATAATCTTGAAGTGTGTTGTCTTCCCAACTTTCAGGGCTGTGAACTGCTTTTTCCGTCTCGTTTCTACCGTGTAGTAAGTCTTCATCAAACTGATGTTTGTACCAGTTGATATACAAACATCGCGAGCTGAATTTTCAAATTTGTGAAAACTGATAACGCGTCCCATCTCCACCGATGAAATTTCATTTCTACGAGACTTTTTTCATTTAGCTTCAGACAAATCTACTGTAATAACTTTACTTATAACACTAGTTGATTCTTGCTAAGCACCCTTTAAATGTTCGAGTATGAATTGCTCTTTAAACAAATGGATTTTTGAAATAGTAAGGAGCAAAGCCCACCGAGTATCTATAATTGACAAGGGAAAAATTTTACTTATGGCTAAATATCCATAAAATAATGTCATATGAATTGCTCTTTAAAACGAATGGATTTTTAAGAATGAGAACCTATACAGCATCTAAAAAACAGAGAGCTGACATTTTGTTGGTCAGGGAGTCCATCAGTTCTCATCCTACATATTACACCCATCATCGTCTAGCAGCATGTTGTCCTCCTCGTTGGTTTTAAAATTAGGGTATGAGTCGAGCCCATTAAGCTCATCCTACTGACAAAGGGTGTTCATGTGGCTTACGTTTGTCACGTGACAGTGATAATTCTGAGCGAAATCGAGCCAAATTGGAAAAACGTCACAGAGATTTGAGTTTCAATTCGCCGCGTCCACTTTACTTTGTGCCACCATTCAAAAACTGATCTGTATCGTCCTTAGTTTCCCTCACTCAAATCGCCTATCCATCCGCTTTCCCGCCCTTCTGTGATTTTGTTTTTGAATAATCGGGCTTACCACAGGATGTTCATTCATTTTTCCACAATAATTTGCAACCAGAGATATTCAACCCAACAAAACAAAACAAAATATCAGAGAGAGCAAAAAACCCTTGTACAATAGAAGTTTTTCCTTATTGTACTAAGGTCGAGAATACCTCGGTAAAACAAAATTTTCATCACACCAGCTGCACGAACAAGTTATTACTCCACTCGAGCGTTTGGAGATGGAGTTCCTAAACCCTATTGAAAAAGCACTGCAAAACTTGAGTAGGGACTCATTGAAATGAGATCAGGAGAATACGCTTTGTGGCAAGCACAACGCGCGTTGCAACAACAGAGTCAAACACACAAAAGAACTCGCAGATTACCCTCGCAGTGCGACATTGGAGCCTGTATTGTCTGCCAGACGCTGTAACGGTGCGTCGTAATGAGCCATGCGTCCCTCTATTCATGTTCTGAAATTTGTTCGTCTGTTCCGGCGTGCGCAACTCTAGGGCTGTGTAGGGCCTGTTGCTTTATATGCTCAGTAGATGAGCCTTGGTGAGCGTGTGTTGTTTGAAAATAAAGTAGCGTGTAAGTATTTTTAAAACAGATGTACTTGGAATGATTTAACTTGGGTTCTTGATCCAGGTGGTACTTTTAAACACTTTACGAACAAGAACGTCTTTATTTAACAAAGAAGGAACAGGAACTTTATTTTTCTTTCATAAAACATAGGTTAAACTCCGACCATTAGACAGAAAAACAGTAGTTGTCGCCAGAATACTGCAGTATACGATTACAGTTGACCGCGCACTCCACGTAGTTTCCTCCAGACACTTACTAGGTCCAGGGACACAGACCAGGCACACGTTCACGTAGCACCAACAAGAGGACAGTGTTACGGCCAAGCACCATGGGAGCGACGTGTCAACAGAGAGAGATGGTGCGTAGAACGCCCGCCGATTACAGCTACGTGTGTCTCACAGGGCTCTCTAGGGTTAATTGTACCTGCTACATTACAGTACTAATTCAAGGAAATGGCTCATTCTGAATTTATAAACGCGATAAATTCTAAATCAGTGTCACTGCAAGCTATATTTCATTCAACAGAGGGTCCAGCAGCGGAATGCAATATGGAGAATCAAACCGAGCCAGTGAAACTTTATTTTGCCTCAACATAATCACCTAACTAAAAAGTACACTCCACAAAAGTCTCTTGACTCTGGTATCAAGTGAATTTTCATTTTTATCCAATCTATGTACGTACACAACACATTTTATTCTTAGTCATTATCAACTACTACACTTTTGCTAAGAGAAAGTAAATTTAAGTACAAATAATGACTCATTTCACTGTACTCTCATGTTTTATGCAAGGTTTAGTAATGAGGCAGGCATATGACCGTGCTATTATGAGGCCTCAATTCCAGCGCTGCTCGCTGAATTTCTGGTCTGAAACAAAATTAAGCGTATTTTACTCCCATCAAAAGCAATATTTAGTGATGAAACACAGTCAGAGCCCAAAAAAAATACAGTCACAGCTGCTGTCCAAAGCAAGCAATGAAGAATTAATTTTATTCTTTAGTTTCACATCATTAATTCTGGCTGCACTTACGTACTCTCAGAAGCCCTCTCGTTGCATGTTTCAGTTCTTCATGTGTTCTAAGCTCGCAGTTAGAGTTTTTTTAGATATTTTACCTCCACTTGAGAGCTTCACTTTAGTTCTTTTAGGACCTAAATCTAACAACAAACTGACGTTAAATTCCTCATTATTAAATTATTTAAATAACTCAAATAACTCTGCTGTGAATTTTCCTTGGCATTATGCACTCTCCGCTGGAACACGAATGTTTGAACTGCAGTATTTCAATAATTTCATACAATGGAATCCCATGGGTTCTAACACACGTGCAATTTGATTCGAAAGTAAAGCCTTTTTATGGAAGTTCAACTTAAAACAATTTTTAACAATTTATTTACCTCAGGCGATACAGCATTAGATTGTTTCTTGGATCCATTACAATAGACACATTTGAGGGAAGCTACTTGTAGGCCCGAATTAGGTCAACGACTTCTAGGGCATCCTATCATCCACGCTATTTTAAGTTCTATAATTATGTTAATTAAACCTAGTTTACTCAAGCGTTACACACTAACTGATCGATGAATTGGTTCCCTCAGGATTCGATGCTTAATTTTACAACAATAGTTAATATGGGTTAGATGATGCCAGAATATTCTAGAAACGAACTGAAGATCAGATTTTAGATCACTATTATTAATCATGATAAATTTTCCTATCAAAACGAATCATATAGCAGAAAAAATTTGACTTGAAAACCTTAATATTCCAATAGAAATAGGGATTCAAGACTGGTTTTGAAAGTTTGCAAGAATTTTTTCTCGGATCTCAGCAGGGATTGAATTTCAAGTCGTAATTTCAATGAAAAGGACACTGTATTGTGACTGTAACTTGGAGAACCCTCCACAGTCTCCAAAATTTACATTCTTCTCCTAGTTTAAACATTGCAGCGAACTTAAAGCAAGAGATGCTATCATTGTTTGGGTTCAAGTTTAATTAGCCATATTTAAATAGGGAATTATGTCCATGTCTGAATAGCTGGCAGTACGCTAAGAGTTCAGTGCAATTGGACCTTCAATTTGAATTTCAATTGGAAAAAAGATGAAAGAATTCAAGTTTAACTCTATTTCACCATAGGATTTGAGAGGTGAGCGCGTGAGCTGAAAATTACGCGCGTAGCTCCCTGCCACGTACTGAATTGTGAGTTCAATGGCGCACGCGTTCAAATTCCTGCCTCATAAAGGTAATAAACGCAAGATTGCTCAAGTGTACACCTGAACAGTCTCGCATTTGTAAAGCTAATAGTATCAGCATTTGTATAATTATAGAGCGTACCTGTTATGATACATGTTAAGTAGGTAATATATATATATATATATATGTATGCCAGCAGAAAAAGCGCG
>JACJUY010002070.1:0-38540 GCA_014220935.1 Platorchestia sp. MABIK
TTTTTTTTTTTTTTTTTTGGCGGCGTCCAATTTGTTCTCAGCTCCTGGTGATTTGCCGAATTTCCAGAATTTTGGTAATTTTCTTAGTTTCAATTCACGACTCAAATTGTGCTGATCAAATGAAATTTGAAACACTGTGAATGGATTTAGGAGATTGTAAATAAATAATGTACAATTAGGTTGTGGTATAATATGTTATAAATAGGATAAATAGATTATAAGTGCTGTTAATACATCGTAATTAGTAAAGTTTTTGAGCAATCAGAATGTTCAATTTTTGAATAATGATTTTGAATAATGATTCAATTAATGAATAATAAAATAATGATAAGTATAATAATGGTAGACATTCAAGTATAAAAATCATCCGAGGAAAATCACACAATTATAAAAAAAATTAGGCCAATGGAAACCCGCTAAGCTGAAGAGAATGAAAAGTCATGACAAATTTTTAGATTTTAGTTATTTTACTCATACGAAATAATTTCGTTATTTTAAGCATAGTTCTCATACGATCCCCTTTTCAACCTATTAGTGCTTTTATTTTTCCCACATCATCGTGAATTTTGCGTCGCGCGAAGCATGGGAAACTGTCGCACTCTCGCGGGCAATTTGAAATGTATGTTCTGTAGGCTCTTTCTTCAGTACCCACGCCCAATGCATGACGCTCCTAAATTCTTTACTATTCATACTCCGTCCATGATGCTTCAGTGTTCTCATTAGTGCTTCATATCCAGAACATCTCATCAAATCATGTCACCAATTATCTAACCTTCAGCACCAGCGTGTATCCATGTATGTGATAGACATATTATTTTGCTACGTCGACCATGAGTAACTTGAATTGTGAGGTTTCTGCTGTTTATCTGATCGTCTTATTTTTGTCATAGGCCTGCTCCAGAAATTACCAAAATTAAGCTCTCCTTTGAGCTGAGGTATAAAGATGACTTCATATTAATTCCATTTAACCATTTCTCGGTATGTAAGTGTTGCAGTGCACTCTTCACTCAAAAATACAGAACAGGCGCACATGACGCCTACGTCAGGTGGATATGTTAGCAATTCTTTTGTTGAAAATCTCAGGAAGTCACGATTCAGAATCACAATTTTGATAGCAACTTTTAGAAGCAGCTGTTTTTATATCTTCTGTTGTCAATAATCTTTTCGCCTCATTGTTACACAAATGCTAGTTGGGCACTTCAACATTCCTCCTACTCTGGTATTATTATTGTTAGGGAATGCACTTCCCCAGTTGTAGAGTTCTTACTAAAGTAAGTGTATTAAGGCTGTTCCAATTACACTAACTAAGTTACGTTCCTTTATTTACGACGGCCTCAACTGAACACGCTCCAATTAGCAGACGATGGGAAGCTTGTTTTGAGGATCCCAGGACTTGCGGTGAGGTTGCCTGTGTATGCTCTGGCAAGAAGACTTTGATGCAAGAAAATCTCAGTAGGATCTGCCGAAGTGCTCGTGATGGCAACGTCATTTCCTAGAGATCTACTGTTTGCAGATGTGGTTCCAGCACCCGCCGGTTGTTTGTCAAATAGAATGTGTGCTCTAGAGACCTTGATTAGCGCAATTTGTTTGACTGGAATTTCCTGCTCAATAACAAAGCTAGAAATTTCAAAGTTCTTCATCGTAAGAAGATTATTCTGTAAGATTTATTTAATATTTGAGCGACTTTCACGCTTAGTCTGTAGGAGACTTGTGATTCGTTTCTTCGAGTGAGTTGGGGTATTAACCATGTTCGTTTTGAATTGTGTCATAATGGTTGATGGTTTTATTTGGCTTTAAGTCTCCTGTATAAAATATGTTTGAAGAAACAAAGTTAAATTTACACCTTTGTCGTCGTATGTGTGAGAAATAATTTTTACCTCCGTTTTCTGTTTTCTTGTTCAAAAGGAGAAACGACATGAGTTCTTCTTCAATGTACATCTTTTTTTGATTCATGATTAAAAGAATGACCGTAGCGTTTACGTAGATATATTCCGTTTTAACATATGTTTATGTTATATTGACGGAGCGGTCCAGCAAGTGTGCAGTGTTGACTATCGTTGAAGAGTTCACGATTTCTGCCCTGCGAAGAGAATTCAGTGCACCACCATAAACACATGTTCAATAATTATTGTTGAACTAAGGCAAGCTTATGCAATCAACGGCAGACTTGAGGCGCGAAGGAATTAAGAAGCCACACCTGTAATAATTTATTAATACGCACAATGCTTGATTTAATTTTAATGCTAAATATTTGTTAGCAAAAGTCATTTAGATTGTGCGTTGTTTTCTGATATTTCATTATGTGGTCAATAAACGGTTTTCATCAATTCGCTTTTGACCTAATCACCCACATACTTTTGAGCTCTTAAAGTCTTTGAATAGTTTTATTCCAAATTGTTTTAGGTTAAAACTTTTGTCCATCATTTATCATCAAGCCACTTTTAAATCAATTATTTAAAACAGTTTTTTCGAACGACGATTTTCTAAAACGTTTTTTGACAATTAGTCTAGTGGTACAAACTTGTCATGCACAGCATGGTAACAAGAATGTGAAAAAATTTCCTGGCTGTCTAAGATCCACGTTATTTTCGCACGAGGGACTGGTGTTTTCAACGATATGGGCTGAGAAATGTTAATTCCTTATCTCTCACTTTTATCTTATTATCAGTGACCAAACGTAACAGCGCAGCACAACCTGGTACGAGAGCGTCTGTGGCTATCAGCATGTCGACAAAAAACTCTTTCAATTAACTCAACAAATAAAGGGCCCACAATATCTCACGTATCTAATTTCATATGTCATCAGAGTTTCGCTCGCTAGCAGAGTTTTACTTTCGGTGATCAAGCAAGTCTGGATCAGCGTTATAGGGACTAACAAGTAATCTTAACCAACTCGACATCAACTTAACAGATTCCAAGCTAAGAAAATTCCAAACTGACTTTACTGACTAGAATTTCCTAAATTGGATTCTATGTAAGTGTTTTTGGTGGCGTCCGAGCTTCTTCGACCAGCAGCAAGTCGTCATGGCTGACTAAGTCGCTGTGATTGATTTTACCTTGTTCCTAGACAACAACAAAAAATCACTAGAGTATGATTTCTCGCGAGGCAGCTTTTTCTTTATAAAATGTAGTACGACTGATACCGTAGCCTAAAGCTGTAGTAACATGTGCTTGCCTTCTTTACGCATGGTCCGTAGTACGAACCTCAACGCGATTTTAATGTTGAATATACCATGAATCAACCTCAGTAGACTGTTGAATATGTCTTGCATCAACTTCAGTGGAATGCTGAATTTGTCATTAGAAAGTTGACCCTCTCAGGCATGGACTTCATTGGACTAACACAATCTTGCTTAGGGTTCCATCAACGTGGAAGTTTCCATCCATGAACAGACTAGCAGCGCATGGCAAGCTGTTAGATTAACACTCGCAACAAAAACTTGGAAATTGATCCCGTAACTGTTGATGGAAGTTTCCGTGCCAAATTGTTCATTCAAGTCAATCCCGAAGTTGAATAAATGATTAACTCTGTTGAGTTTCAAGGATGGGCAGTGCCTTGTATGGAGTGGGCCATGCATTAACTACCAATGGTTAATGATCTTCTCTCATCGTTACTGCGCTCATCAACTTGAGCTCGCCTTTAAATGTATCTCTCATGCATAAAGGCTACCTCGACTACAAAGAATTATTTCTAATTGCCATCACCATCGAATACTATATTGCTTGGCAAAGCAATTTCAAATCTTATGTTAGGCTTTTAACATGGTCGCAGGCATGAGGCATCTAGAAACTGTACATGCCTTTTAGCTTTTGACCAATAAATTGTCCGTTATAAAAACCACTGCAGTTTAACTGAGAAAGTTGTCCGGGATTGGAATTGCAGAAAGTGTTCAAACGAACGCGTTTGATTATTTATTGTAGAGATATTATGAGTCGCGTAACGTGTCTCGAAACGTCTCAATTCCATATTTAATGTCTTACTGTCAATGTCGCGTGCTGCCTTACTATTGAATAGCATCAATATTATGCCTTATCTCACGGTTCCTTTAGTCCCCATGGGATTTTGTGACCAGCCTCGACTGCGCGATATGAGACACTCACAATATTGCGACGATGTGTGACACGCACGATATTCCGTCAAAAGGCACTCACGATATTGCGTGATATGAGGCACTCACGATATTGTGTGATAAGAGGCACTCACGATATTGCGTGATATGAGGCACTCACGATATTGCGTGATATGAGGCACTCACGAAATTGTGTGATAAGAGGCACTCACGATATTGCGTGATATGAGGCACTCAAGATATTGCGTGATATGAGGCACTCACGAAATTGTGTGATAAGAGGCACTCACGATTCCAAAAATACCTCTCTGTGACACTGGTGTCACACGTCATGGAAAAACATCGTCTCCAGCTGGCATTTTCTCGAGTAATTCACGCAGTTGACAAATCCTTTAGCCAGGTTTGATAATCAAGAAGTGAGTTTAATATCGCTCGTTATTTTGCTAATGCTAACTGGTGCGAGCCAGATCACGGACGTGTATGTGCGTATCTGGCACATCCCGGACGGCTGAATTTGGCAGCTGGTGAAGCGTGGTGCCTCCTTGCGTCTGGTCCCACCTCCCTCTCTCACCTCCCACTCTACCTGCACCATACCTTCATCCTCCCACTTTCCTCCCATCTTCTCTCCCGGTGCTCCCACTCTTTCGCCTTCCTTTTTCCTCTTCCCACTTTACTTCTACCACCTGCACCCACTTCTCCATCCTCCTACTTTTCTCTCATCTTACCTAGTGCTATTCTATTTTTTCTCTCCCCTGTCTCACACTCTACCTCCTTTTTCTACCCTGTCTCCTCCAACTCTTCCTTTCTGTCTCCTCCAACTGTTCCTCTCTGTCTCCTTCCACTCTACTTTCGCTTTAATCCTCCCTCCTTTTACTTTACCTCCGCCGTCCCGTCTGTTTAATAGGGTATTTCCATTACTCCCACTCTATCCCCTGTTTCCTTCGTCCCCCGTACTACATCCCACCTTCGACTCATACCACTCTACTCTCACCTTTCCAATAAGTACCATAAGGTAAGTTTATAATCCGTGGTAAGTTTATAACTCCTGGCTGCATCGCGCGTAATTTGTCTTTGTCTGAGTATATGCCCAGGGGGTCAGAAGCGAGTAACCTCACTGGCGAACGTGTTGCGTAGTGTCTCTGCGCGTGTGTTGTGCGGAGCTAGCGCAACTTTTAGTTTCCGCTGCGTATTTTGTAAGGCAAAGTTTGCTCAAAATTCGACCACGTGTTAGCGAATGTTCCTCTTCTTAAACATTTAAAAACCTTTCTTGCACACACTAGATGGAATGTTTTGCGTGAGTACATCTCTGTGCGTTGCATGCAAACTAGAAAAACGTGAATTTTGAATTTATTCTCATTTCATCGAAGTTGATGGAAAAATTAATTTATATAACCATTCTGAAGCAATTTTCACTAATTTTGAATAGACAAACGAAAATTCGAATGTTAGCTGGAGATAAAAATTATGGTGCAATACTATTTTTGGGGCGTTGGAAGATTGCTATTTAACTCAAAGAAGAAGGGAGTTCAAATAACTATTACTGAGTTTTCAACTGCCGTTAATGAAAAATTCACTTGTCATGAAGAGTTACAACAGGACAACCGGTCAGAACTGAATCTGCAATTGCAATTCGTCATTGCATATTAAAGCAATATTAACATGTCATGGAGCACTGTACCAGGACCACCGTGTGTTCAGACTGTCAATAACTGTGTCACGAATTGATAAGCTAACCATGCGTCCAATGACGACTGCACTGAGCTCCTCTGATAACCGGACTCACTCCAGTCCTCTAATCTAGGGATCCCAAGTGGTTTATGAATTCTGGTACAATATACATTGAATCAGCTTTGCGCAATAATGCAAGCTGGGAATGCTACTAAACTAACTTGAGCTTCTGGTCTAAAATTTCGTTGACTGTTTAATGACAAGGCAACAGCTTGGCAAGAATAAGAAGCGTAGTTGCAATAATTTGTTATTCCCTGAACCAACTCGGAACATCTTCCCATCAATTTTCATCTAGGTTTTATGGAGTGAATTTCGCTTTTTGGAAATTGTTTTGGAATGCGAGCGTAAAAAAACGTGCTTCCTTTGCTTTTTTCTGTACAAAGAATCGCTGCAGTGAAGTTCATGAACTCCACACTTATGCTTGGCGTGATTTTATATATAGATCATGAATTGCACTTCCTTTTCATCTTTCAATAAACTATTGCTTACTTGGCTCTCAGGATTTCTAGTCATTCAGATATTTAGTCTTCATTTAGAACACAATCGTAAGACTTGACCTTTTGTCCGTTTTCAGGCTGAGGAGAAACATATTCCTCGTTGTGACTTGAGTTTTTAAACCTTTTCTTCTAATGCACAAATGTACATTATTTTATCACATGTATCACCTTAAAGATAGGTATCACCATCACCATAAAGGTAGGTATCACACGATAGGTAGGTGTCAACTTTATTCTTATGTAACTTTCAGTAATTGAATTTCACCGTCGTCGGAACCAAAGCTGAACGGTAACCAATCAGTGAGACTGACTAAAGAGGTATTCAACGTAGACGGGTGTTTTGCGGTGCTAAAAAAATGAAGCACTGAAAGTTCAACGAATGCGAGACACACTCACGCGCGATGTACGTAGCACATCCTCCTTAGTGCTGTAACCATGAATGGCACACTACACCACTACTCAGTCTTGCACAGCGGAAACTGAACAGAGACGAGACTGTTTTATGTCACCGCATGTCCTCGAGGGATCGCCTATTGCTGCTCTGCATACAGTGCTACATGGGATGTATGCCGTCCGGGGTCTCGTATGGAATGGCAGTGTCTCTTACAGTACGGATTTTACAGCATATTACAGCTGGGAAAGTTTCTGCCGGGAAAAACCAGGATTTTAGGAAATGAATGAAAATATTACAATAATATTAATATTTCATAGCACGACGATGATATTTGAATGGTAGTATTTCATAGCACTTTGAATTTCTGTGCGACTTGAAGTAATTTTGGATAGTATGTCATGATATGCCATGCATAGTACAGGAGCAGGAAAGTGTCGCAAGATAATGTTTTTTTGATCGGCATTCAATAGGAAGTATTTTGGAATTAATCATCCCAGTGAAACACGGGGCAGGGCACACGGAACTTTAGCACGACTGTTTACACTTGTTTGGCGGCCTTTCTATCCATGTATCCATGGGAGATTACTCCACTGCATAGAACCACCAATACCCAGTCTAACTTTTCGCCGGAGCATGCACGTTTTTCGCCGCCCAAGCGATTTAATTACTTGGGCCGAGAAAAACATGCATGCAGGCGGCGAAAAAGTTAGACTGGGTACTCGTAATGGAGTCGTCGTTGGAATTATCATCTTATTTTTATGATTTGCCCTTCCTCCACTCTGGGCAACTATGTTATTTATCACTCCATTTTTACGATTTGTGCTGCCCATTCATTATGGGGTTGTTGATAGCTCGCTCTTTTATATATCGTCAAGAACGTCGTAAGAAAAATGAGCTTCTTAACCCAACCAACTCACAAGACTGAGCTATTGATAGTTCTGTGACTTAAGTGAATGAGAAAATCAACTTATATTTAAGATATCCTACTATATTTTAGGGTTGGTGGGTACTTGTCAATCTGTTACAGAAATAAAAAAATATTTTTCCTCTAAGAATATTGGTCAATGATAAATCGCTGTTCGTGCCGATTAGGTTGTTGAAAATTCAACTTTCATCAGGAACGCTTGCACCCTACGAGTTACAATAATTTGTCCAAGCTACTTGATAATAATTATTGTCAATCAACGAATTAGTGAAATAAATTTTACATAATTTTGAAGCCGAGTAAGTTAGGATGGCGACATTTGAAGAATATTGATTATTTTTCAAGTATCAATTCTACCCCACTGAAAGTCTTAAAAATTCTTTACTAAAAATCGTCTGCGGCCCCCTTATACTCTCTTTCAGGTTATAACATGCTAACTTGAGGGGTGAAAATTGATAACCTACACTAACGGGTACAACAAGCCGGCAGTTCAGTTCTAGGCGTCGGTCCCACGTAGGTCGATCTTTGGTCGCATCAATTGACATCCTCTCTCACACACTCGACACAACCAAGGTCAGGAATTGGGCGTACAAATGCATTACCTTCGTGAGGCTGTCGCAAGTCTGTGCACATTGCTGAGGGAATGTGTAATACTGTGCAGCCAAGCTCTCATTGCTAAGGAATATTTTACCCCAAGTGAAATGTGAGTGGAAGCATGGTTGGATAAACAAATGCTCCCAAGTTGAATTAAATGGGCAAATAATTTGTGTAAGTCCATGTTGTAAAGGACTTGAACTTCGTCATTACACCTGATGATGTAAATATTCGAATGAGCACCAATAGAGCGCCGGAAGCATCAGCTTCACAGTTTGCTAAGTAACTTTATTCGCTTTAAGCAATCCCCACTCCGTCCACTCTATCCAACAAGTCCAACATGGAGCCTCCACCGCGCCACGTCTCTCGCTCTGTCCTACTGTACGTGCCACTCTCCTCTAGTTCACTTCATGAATTTCAGTACATTTTTGTGTGTCCTGTTGAGCATGCTGTCGTTTTTCAACAGATTTCTTTGGTTCGTTATAGGACATCTACTTAATTTTGTTCAATTTAAGTGCATTTGATAATATGCATCGTACATTCTAGGCAACTCTGTTAATTTCAGCGTGTTTTATGATTTGTTTTTCTTTTCTGGGGCGCTATGTTAATTTTCAGCGCATTTTCATTTTTGGTGTTGCCCATTCTAAGCGACCATTATGTTTTTTAGCGTATTTTTATGATTTTCCTTTCCTATTCTGGGCAACCATGTTATTTATCACTCCATTTTTACGAATTGTGCTGCATATTCTAGTCACGCACGGATTTTTCCGGCATACTCTCATTAGTCGAATGCAAATGCAGTGTACAATTCAATATTCTTGGTATTACCAATTTACGCAGAAGTCACGACAGTCAAGGTCGTCTCATATATACGTCAATTGCAGACTGCTGTGCTGGCTAAGTTCCGTGCATTCACTCTTAACCTCGATGGGGAAAGTACCTTGATGTCCTGTAGGCCCGTATTATATCGTATAATAGAATTAATAACAGCCGCAAATAACTTTGTTGTCAGTAGATAATGATTGAGCCACACATCTTCAAGACATACAGAATCGAGGTTATTCATAAGGCACAGTCAGATATTTTCCCCTCTCATGCTAATGATTTTCCCCTCTCATTCTAATGATCTCATGCTAATGAGCGAGCCAATGATCATAATTGCTAATTATTATAAGTAATCAAAGAATTCTTAAGTACAACCTGAAGGGGTTCCTAAACCAGTATTTTTAAGTTTCTCAGTGATTGCAGTAGTCAGAGTTGCACACATCTACACGCCGATGCTTCGATCGTGTCCGATCGGAACGTGATACTCATCGCAACTCAGACTCTACAGACTCCAATGACCTGCCCCAGATAACGATACCGGCACACAAACGTTGTCATTGACCTCTATCGAGGCATCTCCTCCTGCTGAAGCTCCTAAAACGCTTCAGTTTGGAGCATTTTTTCTGATTTAGTTCAAATGAATCCGCTCATCTTCACGACATCACTCCTTGTAACATATTTATTGCATGTAAATAGCAACATGATGAAGCAATTAGGAATAAATGGGACCACTTGTAACCCAAGTAAGTGCTGGTATTGTGTATCTGTTGCCCTACACATCTCTCATGTTATGTGCCTCTCGCTTCTGCTGCTTCCGGTTGATCACGACTCTTGGCTGATCGAGTGTGCTCTCTCATTTACGAATCATCAAGAGTATCTGTGCAGAAAAATGAGTTTCTTAACGTAACTAACTTACCAGATTGAGTTATTGATGGTTCTGGAAATTTAGAGAACGAGGAAATAAACTTAATAATATTCTAGGGATCAACTTTGTGCAATCTACTGCATATTTTAGTGGTGAGATGTTTTTTGCACTTTTTAGCGTTTTAGAATCAGATTTTTCCGGTAGTTAGAGCTTAAACTTTCTACAGGAAAATTTACAACCCACCCCAAAAAAACGAATCTCACTGAATTTCTTTCATACGATTTCATGGCGCAAACTGCTGAGGCAAGGCGAATATCCTGTACTGTATGTGCGTGCGTCCTTCAATCTACCGCGTCATTTCAGGCTTCTTCTGCGCCATTGAACAGAACGTGACGATGTTCAATTCTAACTGCCCTGCCAAATTGGTCAGGTCAACGTTGACTAAATATAGGCCTGCGATTTTAAAAAGATCATAGCCACTTGAAGGTTTAGTCTCGTAGTCTACACATGTGAGACTACTCATGCTGAAAGATTTGTGAACCTTAAATCAATCTGTCGTAATGAACAAAATATTTAAACAGACAACTGATTCTCACTGACTAAATAAACTAGTAAAACATAATCTAAATGATTAATCAATGATATGTTCAATGATCAATTAAGTTAACGATAGATTATCGAGGATTGAAGGAAAAGAAACACATGAGGACTCAGATGAAATTTTATAAAATTACCGCTTTTGTTGGTTGGAATCTCGTATCTTGTGAATATAGCGTTCTAATAAAATATGGTTACCCATTCATGATACGAAAGACGCTTGTATGTACGTAAATGTGTAACATTATATGAATTCTACCGTACAGTTAACTCATATTTCTACTCGAAACATGTTACGGCAGCATTCCCGACCCTTAAACGGGAGGCCGTATTCTTGCAGCCTAACATGAAATTCCGACTTTCGTAGAGTTTCCGAGATTTTCTCTAACTTGGATAAAAGAGCTAAAATAAGAAGGAGAGTTATACTCTCTGTTCGACAAGAAGGCTTTCCGAGAACTTCAGACGTATTTGAAAACCAAATCGTGGTGTGAAGTCACCAACGATAGCAATCATGAGACTAAAAGTGTAGATCCAATTCTTATCGTATAATTATTACGCTAGTATCAAACTATCACATCTACGTTAGACAATTTCAAGCTAAACAATAATCATCGGGTGTTTGTGCTTCTCATTTTGACTTTTATACTTGTATTCATCTAATTCACGCGCCTACCTTAGTTATCTACAGTATTACTTTTCTAACCTATAGTGCAACCATAATTCTACGAAAGTTTGCTGCTGTTGCTGCTCTTCAATCAAATTTAATTTTTTATGTGCGCCAATACGAGTAAATATCATACCAACTCTACGCTGCCAGGGATCGATTAATATTTTCTTGCCTGCGTTTCACTCACTCTGGAACTGCTTGTGGCCATTTTGATCAATAGTAGCAGCTAACTCATTTCAAGACCTCAAACGCTGGACTACATGGAATTTCGAAGTATTTCAAGGAATTTTTTCAGTCTAGTTAAGGGCGAAAACTTTTCACTATTTATATTATTTGTTACCTATAAACAGAACTGACATTTCAAAGTTTTTTTCACCACCAGTGCCCAATACTTCATGACGACATCCAAAACTACAGCGTGTAAGCCTACCTGTTGGGTTTGCACCAACCTTTTAACTCACAGGCCACTAAAAGTAAACCTGTCTGACAAAATTTCTCTCAATCGAAGGGCTTCGGGTTCAATAGCAGGTGAGGGGCGGTTGTGTAGCGATGGAGAGAGTTGTTTGCCTTCATTCATGCAGGATGTGTTGCTCATGAATGGACCGACTAAGCATGTTTGTCCGGTTTTCTTTGGCAGTGGCGATAACACAACTCGTGGCAGTTTTGCCCAATTCTGCTTGACCCTGCATGATGGCAGCCTAGTAAATGTCAACACTGTGAGTTAATTTTTTATCGAAATTACAAGCAAATTATTATTCGGTTAACCGACTTGAGGTGTTACTCGAAGCGCTCGAGTTGAATTCTGATATTAATGTACTAGTAGTAGAATTTCTTAATGATTGTGCGGAGAAAAGTGTGAATGTATTCCTTATCATCCGATGCTTTTGAATCCTGATCATGGCAGGACATGAATTTCATTGATAGTTCTGTGGATTGAGCGTCGAGATGTTGGTGATGATAGGAGCCAGACCTCCAGGTTGGTGATGATAGGAACAGACCTCCATGGTAATGTTAGCATGCTGAACCTAGTAGAGTTGAACGTTTGAATTCTAATGTACAGTTACAACATAAGTAGTGCATTGGTCTCTACGATCTAATAGGGTGTCTGTGTGCATTTGTGGTAAAAATTTATGCCCTGATGATCCGTGCTTGGTTGAGGTTGGATTTTTTAACGTTCTAATATTTTTAAGATCTTTGCCACCATACTAATACACATTGCCAAGGTTCTAAATTACTTCTTCAATGGATCGAATATATTAATTATGTATCTGATCAAGGTTTATTAGGGAAACCTCGCTCCTGAGCTTCGTGATATTTTGGCCATGTTTGATATTTTTTGTTGCGTTGATCGATCATTCATCGATAATACTCTTCACAGTAAACTTCTCTTGTTGCTTCACCTCGACAAAATACTCGGTTGAATTTTTAAAACTGCAGACATTTCACCGTAGATGAATTAGTAATTAGCGAACAATGGTGATAGTAAAGTAGCACGTTAATGTTCGATAATATTGCTGTCGTTCTCTGGCCTTTGATGAATTTTGCCTCGCTGCTTCTGGCAGTAGCAGCGAAATAATTTTAAATAGTTTCTTGTATTTCCCTTAATTATTCTCATACTTGGATCTTGTAGCTATTAAGCGTTTGGGGAAGACCGAAGTTCAAATGCACTTTTATGTTATTAGTAATCATATTCGTTTGATCTATCAAATCATGGTAAATATGTTCCCTCTAGCACAGTACGACATCTTGTGTTCTTTATAATTGTTGCCTATCATTGTTATCGAGTTTTTTTCTCTGTGTTTGAGTATTCTTTTGTAGATAAAATCATTTCTCAACTCTGACGCACCGTTTTGGTAAGGCTCGTATTGGTACAAATTAAGTTCTGAGCTAGATTTACAGCTGTATACAACAAACTAAGAACCAAACCCAGAGCTAATTTTAGTTCATGAGTGCATTCGTCATTTGCTCGGAGAACTGGATAGGAGCTGATCTAACGCGAGTTCAGATTTGTACTTTAATATTTGAATAATGATGAAGTTGGTTCTAATTTATTTCTATTCGTTTTTTCCAATTTACCATGTAATTACCCCAATTCATTTTTCGATTTTGTGTGTTTCTCAATCTTGCTGTTTTACGTGGTAATGAATACATTTTGCTCGTTTATTTTAAACTGTAATGTATAAACAAATTTCTGGAAAAATATCATACGTGCTTGTCCTATTGAATCTTTTGAACGACCAAGAAAAAATATTTGAGATTAATTAGAAAGAATTGGACGAAGTCTCAAAAATCCTTTAACGGGAAGAATTCCAGCAAACTAAAAGTTCGAAATAAATTCAAAAGTTATTCTTAGCGTTCACTCTCTAAAACACGCATGATTTGCTACATGTTTTATTTGTAGATATAACATTTAAACATGAGGTGTCTCGAAGAGCACCATTGATTTAGAAACAGATCAGATGATGTGCGGGCATGATCTCGTAACTACACACTTCAGCAATGAAATTGTAACTTTCGCAGGTGTACGTGCCTTGTTGTTGAATCAGATGAAGAAACCTCTTTAAGTTCCATGTTGCAGATCGCTTTACAAGGTCATAGTTTTCCTGTTTCAATTGAGCTGAGAAGCGCAACACCGCTGCCACTAACAAAAGCAGCTGCCGCCTTTGTATTGCTATTCTCTTGGGCGACTTCGGTGATATAGGACCGACCTGTAGCCGCGACGATAGATTTGAATGAGCGAGACTTCGTGAATCTGCGTGCGAAGCCCACGCTGGGCGTTGAATTGTGAAATGAATGTGAAGGAAGTTGAAAGGATCGAACTGTTAGACTGTAAGTGTCTCTAAATTCCTGTTACGGTGCGTTGCTCCATACCAAGTTAAAATATTGCTTTGTTAGTGATTCTGAAACTTCAAATCAGCAAACTTGTTCGCCACAATGTTTAAAATGTTTCACATCAAATTTATGCCAAAAAAACTGAAGTATCACAGGTTTTTGAGTCGCTTCTTCAGGAAACTGGGTATTCGTCAACACGATCAGATCATCCACGTTGGTATGAGCAGCGTCAATAGCATTTACACAGACATAAGGTACATAACTCGGGTAAGCAACCAGGTCATCTTTCATAAGTAAAGTTATATTGTTTATCATAAGTAACTTTACGCTGTATTTTGGAACTAAATGGTGACGAACCGAAGATACTTCTCTTGAAACCTGATAGTTCTTCAGACGCTTGATTTTTTTTTTAACTTTTAGTGCAGAAGCGGGAACATCTCATGAAGCGGGAAAATCAAATTTACCATTTAATAATTTTGAATCAGATTCGCGTGTCTGTTCTCGGTGTGAAGTTATTAGGTACTTGCGGGTTATCTGTCACCACTTTTAATGTTTTATTGACTTTTATAATTTTTAATTTTTGTTTAGTTTCAGGCCGAAATGAATTTCTGGGACCTTCCAAGAACTGAAGAGGAAGGTCCCAGAGATTCATTATGTATATTTGGAAAGTACAAAAATTGCATTAAAAATAAATATAAATCAACAAGGATACCTTCTCACATGAAAAATACATTCATGCTGTACAGAACATTAATTCACTATTCATAAAATAATTTAATTTTTCACTTTTGCCCCTAACAAGTAGTGACAGATAACCCACAAGTACCGTTATTAGATCATATAGTAACAAACAGTATTCATCCGAACCCCTTCTGCATAATCTCACGGAACCGGGAGTAGAAAACTGTGTCACCTGACTCCTCTGATATGTTTTTTTTTCTGTTGCGACTTTCCTTGAAGAAACTTCACTTTCCTGTAAATTGTCAGGGATCTCTCAGGCGTTGCGTTCAGATAACTTATCATCCTGTGGATGTTATACTTTCGAATTTCTTTAATGACAGAAATGCTCTGGGTTAGAGGAATTATATATTTTCAGTATTTTTTCATGAGTACGAACATGAGTTTTGCTCAGGATTTGGGATTTTGCGCTCAACTGCATGTCATTGCTCTCTAAATAGACCATGCACATTCGCTGGAAGTTATTTAGGTCTGACAGACGTTTGTTTATCACAGCCGTGGGAACATCTCTCTGAGATGGAGAATTATCTTCTTGCGGCTTCTCTCGAGAGTTTGCTTTGCAAATGTTGGTATCTCACGACTATCGATTGAGAATTTTCGACCCTATGCGTGTTATAAAGTGCAAATGTCTGCTTCATTTCTTATGCTCTCACCGTCACAGTTTCCCAGGAGTCTAGACACTCTGCTAACAGGACTAAGTGCGAAGAAACTACGTAAGGCATTTAAAGTCAAATATAGGCCCCATCTAATCGACTTATTCTCAGGTGCTTTATTTTTTTGAAGAGTACTCGTGTACGTGCGCGCAGTGTGTTGCTTAAAAACTACCCGAGGAATTTCTAATCATACGCTTACTAAGGTTCTCGTGTTGTGCTCTGGTTAATGACATGTCTCTGCCTCAGAATTTTTGTAGAAGTTACATACTTTGTTCAAAACATGACAAGGGATGTTAAGTCCCGTTAACTCCACAAAATATGACAATTTTTCCCATTTACATTTCGAGTTTAAAACATCTCTGAAGGTTTCATCACCAGATTATACATTTCGCTCTAACATTTATCATGCATTCGACGTGGGGATTAATTTTCATTTCAATACCCATGGACTAAAAATTAATTCGTTAAACTAGAGGATCTTTTGAACTTAGTCTCGCATTAGATCCGCTCCTATCCAGTTCGACGAGCAAAAGACGAGCGCGTTCATGCCCTAATATTAGCTCCTGTGCTTGGTTCTTAGCTTGTTGTACATAGGAGTCATTCGAGTTCAGATTTTAAAGCTTCAAGTCATTTTGCTAATCATAAGTCCCTAATAGATATGCTTTAACATCATACTCTTGTTTACTTACCAGCCAAAGTTCTGTGACGAGAAATTTCTATTCTCTTTGAGCACTTACAGTCATTTTTTTTGTGTAGAATCCCTACTCAAGAAATCGTTTGAGTATTTTTTTCTTCCCATAAGCCCTACATGTGCCGAAATTTCGGCTATTTCAATCATAATTCTTTGAAATTTAAGCCATCAATCGATTTACGATTCAATCTGAATGATGTTGCTTTCAGAAACACGATGGGCGTGAGGGATATCATTACATCTTTATGGTCAATACGAAGCAGAGCACATACGTTTCACTGGCGCACACCTGTGTGCAGGAATTTGATCACTGTGAATAAATCATTACGTAAATGAGCGTTCCAATAGTTTAGGATAAGTTTTCTGAGCCACTGAAGTGGATCTTCGTTCAGTGCTCGACCTTGTGAGGAGAGCGTTACAGTCTCCCCTTGTGGTGCTGCTATCTATACTCGCATGCACAGATAGAACGGTTGTCACGTCCCTCATGTGACCTGGCGACAGTCCTGCAGTGGGGCGTTTGTTTGGTTTGGTGGTGGGCACCATCTAACGGTGAAACTAACTGGCAGCCCTTCAGCTTCAAAAGAGATCGCCATTGAAGGCAGAAACTGTATTTTGACAAGTTGCTTGCATAGCCACTCGAACATAAATGAGTGGTATGTCAAGAAAAGTTCGATGTTGTTGGTTCTGCACACGTCTGTATTTTGTAATCAAATTTCAGCGCTATTTCGTGCGTATAAATTCAAGTTTCTACTATCGGTATGTTTTTACCAGAAAATGATTTTGATACTCGAAAATTTTTAAGCAAGTCGAAAGTACTCTCCATGCATTGAGAACAGTATTTACAAAAACGTCCCCTCATTTCTTAGATAGATACGTGAAATACCTGAATCCTGAGTTTTAAATGCTATAAAACCAATACTGAATTGAAGATTCCGTCTTTTTAATAACACAACGAATAATTATAGTCGTTGCTGGAGTGTGTAAACGGATTATCACCTTCTCCCATAAAATTCACCTAAATGTGGCAGAAGTACTGATGATCACAGCATTTTTGGTGGTTAATATCCGGGAGTCACAACGTAAGTAGCCAGGCTACAGAGCCCTAGCTCTAAATATCGCTAGAGCAGCTGCATTTAGGACATGCAATGGAGGACCCGATACTGCTAAAGCGTGATCTACCGCCAAATGTCGCCTACCCAAGTGCAGTTTGAGATATACAAATTAAGTGTTTATCGTTAAATTAAATGTGTGGAAATAATTTATATCCATTAGTAACGTAACCTAACCTCACGCTTTAGTACTAGCTAGAGAAAGATGTCATGCCACAGTGTGGTAGACCTCACGCTACAGCAGCATCGAGGACCCTGTCTCTCATTAACATGGCTGGGCAGGATTTATGCTTTGCTGCACACGTGGCTGTGTGAGATTGAAATAGAAAAGCCTGCTTGCTTTGTATAAAAGGTATTTTTTACGGGAGTTTTAATGAAAACCCAGAGAACCAGTGGAATATATTTGTAGATCAACCACAAGAAAGTTCCGTTAAATAATATTTCATTTAGGTTTAGACGTTATGTCAAAATTCTATTCGAACTTTTCGGAAATAGATTCCCGAGTTCAGTTTTAAAGAAGTTGTTTCTAAAGCGAGTCGAATATAATTGTGATCAGTGGTGCAGCCACCCGAAAATTTCGGGGGGAGCCAGGATCCCCGACGTCATCCAACTCTTGTAAAACCTCCTACATACTCTCTTATTAAAAATTTAAAAGCGAAGAATAAAATTCTAAACATATTTTGAACGAACGTTTCGGGATAAATCCCATCATCAGCTGAAACACGATATGAAATAAATTTGATTAATTACAGATACAAACGGTTCACGAGACAGTATTGAACTAATTAGAAATGCACAATGGAAACCATTGCGCATTTCTAATTAGTTCAATACTGTCTCGTGAACCGTTTGTATCTGTAATTAATCAAATTTATTTCATATCGTGTTTCAGCTGATGATGGGATTTATCCCGAAACGTTCGTTCAAAATATGTTTAGAATTTCATTCTTCGCTTTTAAATTTTTAATAAACTTGCGTTATCGCCAAGCAAAAGATGTGCTTCATTATACTCTCTTATGTTTTAGCTTCATGTAGAGCGTATATTACCGTTGCAATTGTCAATGCCGAGCGCTCCATTTTTTAAAGAGTTTGAGACATTCTGTAGTTAGCTTATTAGATGATCTCACCATACCTATAAGAAAAATAACGTAAACTATTTCGTGTGAATTTTGTAAGAGTTGTTAGCCCTCAAAACAGTTTTCTTTAAAAATAATTAAAAACAATATTTTTGAGGGTGTACTTTTTTATCTTTCACTTGATCAGTTTCTCAATTGTTTAAACTTTGTGGTCGAACAACTTATTGTAGCACCGACGGAAATGGGTGAATAAATAGGTTTCAGTGCGTGGTTTTAAGCGACATGCGGACTGAAAACGTTTTTCGTGTCGTTTTGGGTGACTTGGATACGCTCCGCCACATTACTGAAAATACATCAGTCTTCACAAGTAATTCGTAAGTTTTGCAGAAGTGGATGATTTAGCACCCTTATTAATCAAATTGTAATGTATTTTATATCTAATAAAATTTCCAGCATTCTATAAATACAACTTCTACAATAATTTCTATGAATTGCGCAAATGCACGCAATGTATAGTAGAGTAACAACAATTTTGTCATAAGATTCCTTTTTTTTGCAGGTTCTTGAGTTGCTCTTACAGAAGTGCAGTTTTCGTCTTAACTAGTGTAACTAGTGCCATAAAAACTTCGTAGTTAACTCTTCATAGAAGGAGTGTCTTTCGAGTGAAGTGATTTTACTTCTTTCAGATTTGCCTGATAACTCCATGCAGGCCACCTTAGGGTGAGGACCGAAGACAAACGCGTATTAAAATTTTGCGCTTTTTTGTGATACACTGAAACCGCGTGACAAATACTGAGTGCTTCATGATTTTAAGAACAATTTCACTCTTTTTATACCGAGTATTTCTGTACAGAAATGACGTTTGAGTATTTTAACAGAGCTGTAATTCCTATATTTTTCTTGTGTAATTATAAAGTCTAGATAAGTTTTGAGTCAAAGTTTCCTCGAAGTCGTAAACTGTATTCGGTGCTTCTTATTATAATGCTTCAAATGTTGTGATTTATTCATTGGTGCTGAAAATTGCTAACTGTGGCAAACGTGCAGTGCAAGAGTGGAACTGTTTTGAATAAGTGGTGACGAACGGTAAATGCCTTGTCATCAGTGTAGAATACTCTGAATTGCTAATTGCTTCATCCTTTGGAGAGCTTTTTTGCTAGCAGATTACTTTCAAATAACCGTAGATAAGCTAAACTGCTGTGGTACCAAAATTATCCCTTTTCAATCGCATTTTTTTTTAACAGACTTTAATTTCCCCGTGCAACGTGTTGTGAATATTCGCTGCTGAGCGAGCTATAAAGAAAATTTTGATCCGTCCATGCTGGATGTATCGTGGATACTGAATCGCACAATATCATTAACATTTCTTCAGATTTAGTTTTGATGAAATGATGAAACTTTATTGATAAATTCCTAGAGTCTCTTTGTTTGTGGAAACTCACTGCTGGAAAAATATGAAAAAAGGACAACATTTTTATGTGTTGCGAAAAGTCCGGCTAGTGTAAGTCCAAGTTAAGCCTTGTGAAAGCAAACACAAGTTGAGTGAAAGCAAACTCAAAAGACTAGTGGAATTTTCTTCTATAAATCGTGTACTAAAGACATCTAAAGTTCGAGACAAGCTCAAGACTTTTCACGAGGTGGAGGACTCACCGTGTGCTGAAGTCACGGTTTCAACACACAGGTATACTTACTGGGTAGAATTATTTTCAAAGTGATTCCGTCCCAAACTTTGGAAAAATTTATTGCTGTGTGAAGTTTTCAGTGCTGATTGGAAATCATTCTAAAAAATTTACCGTCGCAAGCTTTGAAGAAATTAATTCGAAGTTCCCAGAGGATATTAGCGGAAGAAGCTCCAAACAGAAGCAGCAGCCGCCGTCATGTTGGACCGATCGCCCCTGAAAGTAGACCTGCCTCTGCACCCGCAGTCCCGCCGTCGAGCGTACAGCGACTCGGGCAAATCTGTGTTCAGGCCGATGTTCCGGCGCTTGGCGTCCCCACCACCGATGTTGTGTCCCCTCTCCACCCTCCCCTCGACTCCCCTCACCACCATCGAGGCTAAAGTGCCTCTGGAGACCCCGCAGCCCTCACAGAGTATCCCTATCCCTGCCAGCGCCGACGACCACGAGACATTCGAGGTGGGCAGCCCGCCTGCCAAGGGAGCAAGCCCCGTGAGCTTGGCGTCTAACTTGGCAGCTCCAGACTCTCCGTCGCTGAGCAGATATGCTGGCATGGTGGTGGGCAGCCCGCTGGGCCTCGGCCCCCTCAACGGGCAGCATCTCACCGCACTGGACCACAGCCTCGCCTGCAGCACCGACAACATCCCTGGTGAGTTAAGTATTCATTATGTTTCCTTGCAGTGTATTTGCATTGAATGCTACAGATCATGAGTTTCCTTGGATTATTTTTGCATTGAATGCTGCAGATCATGAGTTTCCTTGGAGTACATTTGCATTGAATGCTGCAGATCATGAGTTTCCTTGGAGTATATTTGCATTGAATGCTGCAGATCATGAGTTTCCTTGGAGTATATTTGCATTGAATGCTGCAGATCATGAGTTTCTATGCAGTATATTTGCATTGAATGCTACAGATCATGAGTTTCCTTGCAGTATATTTGCATTGAGTGCTGCAGATCATGAGTTTCCTTGCAGTATATTTGCATTGAGTGCTGCAGATCATGAGTTTCCTTGGAGTATATTTGCATTGAATGCTACAGATCATGAGTTTTCCTGGAGTATATTTGCATTGAATGCTGCAGATCATGAGTTTCCCTGGAGTATATTTGGCGTGAATGCTGCAGATCATGAGTTTCCTTGGAGTGTATTTGTTGTGAATGCTTCATTTATTCCCAGAGCCGTTTATTATTCTACCTTTCGTAGTGTTTCGTTCTGGCTATCTTTGATTATTAGCATTTGCTTGAAAAATGTGTTTCTGTATTTGTATGCAAATAATAGTAAATCTCTGATATGGGATTTTGGTGAAAAAAGAGCGCAGTGGGAAAAAGAACTAAGAGTTTATCGACTTCCTGGAGTTCGAATTGTCGAACACTTGATTTTTACATTTAAGACGGCCAGTAAAATTTAACCGTTTTAAAATTCAACTAGACTCTAAAAATCAGTTAGGTCGTGTTGCTGAGGTAACGAATTTTGGGGCATATAGATGAAACAAGTAACTTTAACAGATCATATCCATATAAAGCTCATGGGTGTTTTAAATTTTAAATCATATTGATACTCAGAGCGTGTTGAATTTTTGTTTTAGTTTACTACTGAAAGCAGAGCGTGAACGATGACTGCGAACCAACCAAGCATGCAAACAAATCAACAAAATTATTAGAGTTTTAAAAATACATAGTTTTAAAATCGCTAGGTTGAGCTCATGAAATTGTGATCCCATAAATGTCAAGTTGATCTCACCGCTAATTTACGCAATGTTACTTGTAATATAGTTACTGTATTTTTACGTTCCCTATTGTTAGGTGACCAAAAGCAATCGTCATTCAAGTCGAAAGTATAGGCTTAAAAAAATCCGTACCTCAATGAAGAGGTAAGTAAATTCAATGATGGTGGAAATTGTGTGTATAAAGTGCACGGAAAAATGTCCCTTTTATGTTAATTTTTTCGTCGGACAAGACATTCGTAAACATGTGTACATACGACATTGGTTAATTTGAATTTTCTAATTTGTTATCGATAAATAACTTCTCAAATATGGTTTAAGACAACTAAATGGAATTCATCATGGTTGAAGTTTTGCGAGGAAACAGTTGCTAAATTCTCCAGTAACTGAGACAAACCTGACCGTGTAAAGTACGCCTGAAGGAGAATCGTGCTCCATCTCATTGGTCAGATTCCGGGCTCTCGAGGGAGTGTCGCAATCAGTGTGTAAAATTTATTAATTTTTTTAAGAAACTCTTTGAAAACTGCATGCACTTTTAATCAGGGATACAAAGCTAAAAGAATGACGACACCAGAGTACAGCATTTTTTTAAGTTTCTTAACATTGAGAATGAATTGGCCTCTCGTTCTCGGGTGAGATTTTCCATTAAATTTTACCCTCTTATCATAGGGTCTTATTCGTTTTATTTCTGTCTTATTGGAGTCGGAATTTTCCCCAACAAAGATATCGTGTTCCAATATAATATATTTTCCGAGGAAGCGTTGTCAGGAACTTGGAGATCTAGCAGATTTCACCCTGTCTTACATGGACGAACCAACTTATTGATGGCTTCGAGAGCTCTGATTACCTGAAAAACAGAGAGGCAACGCGCTGTCTGCAGGATAGATAGAGTGTGAAATATCATTAATGACAACGTCTTGATTGATTGCGTTCGTAAAACTGGAAATGCAAAGCAATGATCCAGAACCTCATAGGATATAAATGTCTGCAGATGCCATACCCGAAGAATACAGTCGCAAAAACCCGCTATGAATCATGTACTGTGCACATGTTTGACCATTAATGTTAAAAAAGAAACATATGTTTATGGTGTAAGTTTTGAACACTAAAATAGCACTGTTGTTAAAGTACCACAAGTTGACGGATATTTCCCGATGAGAGGGCTAAGTTGACATATTGTCCGCACATGAGGTGTTATACTGCCCAGTTAGTATAAATATCCAGAACACTAACGTAAAATAAAATTAACTTGAATTAACATCAAATTATTCAGACGAGAGTGCTAGACAAGATAGCGTCTAAAGCAATTAAAAGTCAATCACGAAGGAAGAAATGATGCTTAGAATCAGGTATGATACATTGGTTTTCTGTTTCTAAAATCTTTTATCAATTACGGGAGGTCAAATTTGTTTACCATTTGATGCGTTGAAATGACAGGATAAACAATCCTGAGAAATACCGTAGTACGGTTTCAACTTGTAACATTCGGTAAATCGGTTGCTTTTCAACGCGGTTAAATATCGATTAGTGCTGAACCACAGAGCTTTGACAGTGTGAACCACAAAAATTTGACAGAATGTTCCTCAGAACTTTGACAGTATATACCTCAGAACTTTGACAGAAGTGCGTAAGGCGTACAATTACCTAAGCCACCCGACTCAGACGTGAGTTGGTACACCCCCAGAGACTCTTTGCTTCCTCTGGGACGCCCCTGGCAGTAGCGGCCTCTGGAGGAGGCGCCGTGGGTGCCGGGACCGTCCTCCTTACGTTGCGTCCTGGCCGCCTAGTCTGCTGAGGCCACTCTCTGGCCTCGTCCACCAGTGTACGAAATTACTATCGCTTTTCCTCGAGTGAGGATTTTTAAACCGTCTTTGCCAAGCACATACATGAATTTTTATCAATCAAATGACTTTCTTTCACCAAGAACGATGGTTTTTTCTTTAAATAATTCGAATTTTCTGAAACCCGAGCACTGATTTCACCCAGACATCGAATTGTAATTTTATCACGTGTGATGAATTTTCTAATCATTTAGATGTTGATCACAAATGTTGATTTTCCTCCAGTACTCTGATTTATTGCAAGAACATTGATTTTAATTCATGAGGATTATGTTTTGTATATGTACGAGTTATGACTTCCCTCGATAACTCTAGTTCTTTCACGATCATTAATTTCCAGCAAGTACTTGTTAATTTTGTCACACACAGCAGTTTTCAAAAAGACTTATTCTCATATCAAAAGCACCGACTCTGTGAAATTTTTGCGCGTTTATGACGCAAACAATGACACTGGTCTTGTATTCCGATCCTCGTTTTTTTGATGTCACAAGCGAATTACTCCACACACACACCCACACACACGTACCGTTTTTGCCGTGATCTTCAGCCGACTTGTGGCTGAAATCTGCCGCAAACTTTTTTCGACGGTCGACTTTTTGACTAAATGTTTACTCGCTGGAACATTTCATGCTGCTTTAATAATAAAATGAGAAAAAATTGGCTACTCAAGAATTTTCGAGAACATGGTCTCGAAAAAATTTCTGTTTCTGAATAAGTAATTCTTCATAAGGAATTGAACATTTATTAACATAACGATTCATCAAATTGTTATGTGTATTACTGTATATTTTTATCAATGATATTTGATTTAGATATTTTGATAAGCTATTTACTTGAATTTTCACGGCAAAATAGTTAATTTGATACATTAATATTAAAACTTTACAAGTCATTTGAAGCATTGCAGCATGAATTTTATGTTGGTTCTTTTCCAGATGAGCCCCACCATTAATGCAACACATAAGTTCACCCACTTGTAACTTTCGAAATAATGCACCCATCGACTTCAAATTGCTCTCAAACAAAAGAATGTTTTAATCTTTCGTTTGAAAGTAATTTGAAGTCGATAGGTGGATTATTTCGAAAGCTACAAGTAAATGAACTGTGTTGCATTAGTGGCGGGGCTTATCTGGAAAAATCTTCATGTTTTATGGTAGGCACCAGCTCGCTAATGCATGAGCTCAAATGCTATAAGCTGGGAGTCGCAGCTTAGAGCAAATGACGTCATGACCTTTGTGAAATGATGTAAGTTTTGAATGTTGGAATTTAGTGAGCCATCGTACATTTATTCTATGTACTTATCACTTGGCCGAACTTAGTTTCTTGACTACATTTACGCTGCTGCACCAGTTAGTCAGGTTATAAGCAGCAGAATTGAAAACCGATTGTATTGCTCGAATACATTTCTATCGTTTCTGAGAAGAGGGGAAAATATAATAGCTCGATAACATGTGACCGCTTGTGCTAAAATCTATTTCGAAAAAAAGGTAGTGAATAATTGAAATGAAATTCATACATACCGGTACGTAAAGGAGCAATTTACCTAATGGTTCACTCGTGTACCAATACGTAGTTAACGCGGTAAGTGAGATCTCAAATAACTCTGGTGTCAAGCACCTCGCCAATATCCTGAACAAACCTCTCACCACGCAGAGTGTGTCCTTCCTCAGTGTGATAAGAGCTACTTCTTCGTTCAACTATACGTGGCGATTTACTTTAACAACCATCTTCATACGTATTCTGTTTAGCAGCACTCCGTTGCAAACGGACGCGTTCGTTTTAGCGCGTTTGAAGGCTTAGCCGTTATGTGACTGAGGTTATCAAAGCAAATCGACGGCGGCGGGAGGTTGAAGTGCTGTGCGTATAAATAGCGATGACTCTAATTGCGTTTGTTTTATGACGGAATGATAATAAATACCCGTCTTGCTCTGAGGTTGCATCATTCTAAATTGTACTCGCTTTTTATGTAATACTTGATTTTCATCACACTAGGATAAGTCTTTTGAGGAGCAGCGATGCCCCCCCAGGGGGATACAACTATTGTATCTATTGGAATTAGTGCTCCAAGGTAAAAAATGTGAGGTTCTGAGAGCTGAGGGTTGAGTAGGCTTTCTCTTTGTTGTTATTAAATGCTTTTTGTTTTGTTAAGGAAGGACCGTCATTTTTCGGTTCTCTGAAGCGCCTCAACATTCTTTTGCTTCTCATTGGTTCCTAAGAAAAATTAAATGTTAGCCTTAAGGTGTAGTTCGGGAATCAATTTTTTTCCAATTTAGCTTTTAGCAATCACGATACCAGCACATGATCACACTGTGTGCAGGGTAGAAATGGCTCGATTTAAAACGAAATTCTGACATCTCGAAAATGCGGCTGACACTGCTGCCAAATTCCCGACTAATGAGGAAGCTCCCGCAAGATTTTTCAGGCTACCTTTAAATTCTCGAGCCTATAAAAATCCAGGGAAATAACGACATAAAATGATTGACGATATGGCCGCTCGAAAGCTCATCGCGTGAGCTTACAACCATATTTATTGGCTTGAAAATTTTATTGGTATATGTGCTATTAAACCGTTCTTTCTGGTCTACAGTATTCGGATAAAATCGATTTTGATGAGATTCAAGCAAAAAGCTTATACTATAACTGTTTTTGGTCTTGAAAATTACCTCTTTTTCGGTTCACTGCTGTTCTGTTTTTCAGCATCTCTGACTATCTTCGTCAACTTTTACCCTGTTTCCTAACCTTCGTTCTCAATTTACTGTTTCTGTGCACACGGGATCCTGTGCGGGAACACACCTTGTGAAGAGATTCTGCGTTCCCTTAACTCTATACTAAATGGTGCCTTCATCCATCTGCTCCTTGAATATCATTGTTGTGATAAGGGAAGCTGAAACTAACTGATAATCAATCATTAATCAAACCTTATTATATTGATAGCACAAGTAGTTACTTATTTTAAAGTAAACAAATTATGATATCTGTAGCCAATCTTAGTTGTTTCCAGAATTAAAAGTATGTAGTACTAAAACTGTAACAGAATTTTTGGTTCTAGAAAATAGGGTTAAATGTATTAGAATATTTCATAATTTCTTGCTCAAGTGCAACATCATATGTGTGTTCGTGTAGCATCATAAAGTTTCTGCTTTTCGTTATAATGTTAAAACATTTTAAGACAGCTATAGCTTCATTTTTCTGTACAGGATTTCGAGCGCTCTTCACGCTGCATCACGTAACGTGATGTCAGAGTTGTAACTTGAATTGCGAAGTGTTTAATGCACGTTTCTTTTTTTCGAGATTTTTGCTTCTTTATCCTTTACATTTTTTAAGATGTCATTTTTCATTCGCACAGCTGAAATGTATCGGTATTTAAAGATGGATTTAAAAAATTCCCAAAAATCTCAAACGTACAGGGGATTTTAAATTCTGATGAGAAACTTCTTGAAAAACACAATTTACAGAGAATATTTATCTGGTCAACGTGAGTAAAATCATTTATTGCATACTTTTTCTACATTTCAGTCACTCGCTGCTATAGAAAATTATTTTCGTTTCAAAATAACAGCAATAGAGTGAAAAATTTTCAAGGTAGGAATTTGTTCAGATGGCCCTCAAGCATTTTCTTGCGCTGAATAACATTATAAACAGCCTCGTGTATGTGCTTGTGACATCCACGTCTGCAACGTCTTGTTGTGTGGTATTATGCGTTATCTTTTCCCTTTAGAAGGATGTGAATATACAGTATGGGTCATGAAATGGCATATTTAAGGGCGTATTTTCCTTCACAGCACAGCGATGGTAGCTGGTGCAAGCAAAAAAATAAATATCTGAACATTGTTACTGTACTTTTGTACCTTTAAACTATTTTCCTAGTTAGGATTTATGCTGGAAGCAGATTGAGTGCGCTCAAACGGGTAAATTTCATATAAATTATGAAGGAAGTTTACAGTCGGGCAGTCAGGGGCTCAGCTCTCATGATAATGAACGGTGGATACTTCTCATAACTGAGGGCTTTTTGAGAATTCCTATAGCAGGCATTCGATTTATCTCGATCTTTACAATACAATCATTGACAGTTAATTATCTGACTCTGCGGCTCTGCATTTGTTAAAAATAAATGCTAAATTTGACTTAGCCACGATGGTAGATTTACTTATTTGCCCCCTATTATTCCCAAGCTTGTGTTTTTAACCAAAAAATGACCACAGATATTACTCAGCATTTGACAACCGTGCGCGATTGTCAGTGGTCTTTGCGACCAAAATTTATGTGAGACACGTACAAATATGAGAATGTTGGCAAGAAAACGGCAAAGTTGGTAACTTTGGCCTTTGTACGTTTATGTTTACCTTCATACCGCTTTTCCTTCTTTTAGGAAATTTCGGTCTTATTTACGAATGACTTTCACTCTCACGAGTTTATTTTGATTTTTTGTGCTGTTGAGTCTAGTTTTTAGCAACGTTCCCTTTTCATATTTTTAGCACTTTCAATCTAAGTTTACATTGCAGTATTTTACACATAATTACCATATCATTAGTTTCAAGGATTGTAATTTTAAGGCATTTAAGAACGTTGCTCACTTTCAAGTTTCCATCCATTCAATGTACATTCAAATAAATCGTTTCTGTTCGCTACATTTTGACACGGGAAGGGAACAAAGAGCTTAAATTAAGAGGAGAATTGATCGCCCGTAACTTGAGTTTATGGTTATCTTATGCCGACGATAATGGAACACTCCAGAACATTATCTAAGAACTCGTGACAACACGAGGCTCCAGAATTTATGTTGAAATAGTTTACATTTAAATTACTTTCAGGATCTATTTGATTGAATTCTGCCCTCTTCATCTCATATTATGTAGGAGTTTAGTGAGGAAGTTGGAACTACCAAAAATATTCGCTATTCGATAATCATTTGAAAAAATGTCATGGTACGGGCTCAATGACAAGCTTATCTATACATGATGTCACTGCGTACGTTTGACAATGACTGTGCGAAAACCGGCTTTACCCAAAGATTATTGGAAAACGAGAGCATTAATAGTTTGAACGATATCGTGGTTTTCTAGTATATAATTAATATTTGAAATGCTGATAAGCAACAAAGAAAAACCGAAGGAAATTGAGGAATGAGTGTTAAATTATTTGTAATAATTAAAGTATTGAACACTACATGATTTAATATTTTACGGTAAGTAAGATAACATATCATTGAATTGCATGCTCTAATTATGTTATTAATTTATTTAATTAATTCTTTCATGTGCTCGCGACCATCGTCGGTGAATGCTTTCATGCTCAGGGACGTTGTGAAAATTCTTGACATTATTTCATATGAAGCATATTTTACGGAAATACTGCTGGATGGCTAATCCTGTTCTAAAGTATCTGATCACCAGTAAAAATGCATTATATCCGATTTCTTAGGCACCGAAGTTTTTGATATTTTATGTTCTTTTTCACTATTGATACTCGTATGAATGTAGACCTGGTGCGCATGTAGCTCGATCGAGCGCTCGGAGGTTTTGCTTAGGAAAGTCAATTTCACCGAAATTTAAGTTCCATTTACTTTCACTTTGCAGTGCAATTGCTATTTGAGTTTTGAATGATGAATGTAAAGTGTTACGTTGTTTCACTTCATTCAGAACATTAACTATTATTACTTACACAACTGCCTACCTTCAAACTTATGCTTGCAAAGCAATGTGTTGATAAAATTTGTAAACTGATTCTTGCTTCGGAGAAATACCTACAACTTTTAGCATTTGTCTCCTGGAGTTGATGCGCGCTGACAACAAGTAAGATTCCCTTTCATGAGACTTAAGCATATATGTCTTTGGCTTGGCTAAACTACTGGTGGGGTTGCGTCATGGGTAGCGTTCTGCCAATAACGCTTTCAAAATCACGCTTTCAAATCCAAAATATATCAATTTAATATATTTTTATCAATAAGGCGTGACTTATGTCCTTGCTATAATTTTGATTAATTGGTAGCTAAAGCTTCGCTGCCACCACCCTTAGAATAAGGGAAATTGAATATATATAATATTAAATGAATGAACTTTCAAAACTAAACCACACGGAATAAATTGCAAATACTTCGTTAGGACCTTATCCCGTAAATTTAATACATATCACAGGTAAATTATTTTTTGTTGTTTTTAATAAACTACTACTATGGCTTCAGCGACAGGCAGCCCCACCCTGATGAGCGACCTGCTACCTATGGTGCGGCCCCGGCTCCCGTCCGTCTCCGAGACTCCCTCCGTCGCACCCATCCCTGAAAATCTGCCTCTGCCTGATACTCCCCGACGCCCTCCTCTGCACACCTCCTACTCTCTCGTGAGTACTTGAATTTCACTGGAGCATGTTTTGTGTTTTACCGTCAACTCTGATGCATCAAAATAACTGAACTCTGAGGCGAATACACGTAGAAATTATATGCGTGCGAGTCTATGTTTCAATGCGGATGTATTGGTTGAAGTCGACGCTTCAAAAGTTAGGTCATGTTGGCCGCATTATGCTTTCTCAAGAATAGTGTGCGTTCTTCCTCCTGGCGTGAATTATAGGAATATTTTCCAGGGAGTTTTCGTTTTCACGTCCCAGTCCCCGCTGCTACCTTATGTGAGAACTGCAACATCCGATGTCAACATTCAACATTAAAATTAAACCTCCCGTTTCAAAGACTCGATTCTTTGACCTTCTACGAGCTACTCCTATGAACTGCAATATCCGCACCTAAAGCATGCCCCAAGATTATCCGATAACAGAGATATATGCTTTAATGAAATGAGTTCGAAATAACCTCAGTTCCGGAAAATGTTTTGAATTTGAATGTAAATTGTGATATTCATGCAGTGACGACTGGTGGTGGCGAACTTGAATTACCTCCTAATGTCCATGCTTGTAGAAAAAAACAACTATTAGAACATCGTTGGATCACAAGTACAAATGCAGGTGAGGACGCTGTGTTGTTCTTTTTGCGCCATTCCATTCAAAATTCATCAGTTGCTACGAGTAATTTCGCTTCTATTTCCTATGGTATTATGAAATTATGATAGGGAAAATAATAATTCATTTTATAGTAAATGAAGTGAAGGAAAGAATAAAGATAATAATAATGGCGAACACGTGAACTCTTTAGAATGACGCCGTATTACATGCATTTCCACGTTATTCTGAATAGACACTAGGACGTTGTGATTTAGCTAAAACACGCTAAATAATAGTTGAGAGAATTACAGTATTCCACGATTTCAGCTTCCTGGAACTAGGTGTGCTCGAAAGTTTTTTTTGTTCATTCCTGGGATGTGGTACAACCAAAACGTCAAGTGTTAAGTGCGTCAAGTGTTTGATCATGTCATTACGTGATAAGTTGACTGTATCTGAAGTTGATAAAAACATGCGGAAGATATTGAAGAAACTTGACCAACGATCGTATTCGCTACAAAATTCAAGAGGCTTTGGCTCCTCCCGATCACATGAGTAGTCTTTATGTCCTTTGTCCGTGAGTTCTTCACAATCATATATACGGAGCTTAACTAACGTCGGTTTTAAAAAAATATTCTCGTACATGTTTTTTTTTATGCAGTTTGTTTATTTCTTCCTTAGAATTCTTCCTGATACTTGATTGGTACGCGCAGCAGGCATGTTTTTAATACCGAAATCATACATCGTAGAACTTGAAATATAGCGGTAGTATTGAGGAATTTTAGCTTCGTGAAGGAGTGAGGTGTTTTCAATCTTGTACGTTCGCGTCAAGCTGTCCCCATTTGAACAAAACTGCATTTTGCCAGTCAAAAGGCAGGAGAATGTCAAATTTTAACCTACTGACGCAAAAAAAATTTGTGAGCAGGATTATATTAAGTTGATACCTATCTGTACCACCGCTCATTTCTACAAATTTCTTCCGTACCGTAAATGTACCTCGGAGTGAGTGGCTGAAAAACTGAGTCACGAAAAATTCCAGGCATGCAAGCTGCGGTCATTGACTCACTCTGTCACTCATTGATCCCTGGACCGCGTCTCCCGCTTGTCGCTGAGAGGTGCAGAAGGGCGACCTAGGCACGCATGCATTTACGTGAAACTGACTCTGATAGATTCGGACCTTGGGATGCATCATAAGAGTTGTTTGATTCTGACTCGAAATTCACGACTTTCATGAGAAAAAAATGTACCTCTTGTGCGCGTTCTGGTTACGAATGATTGAACTGCAGTTATCGTCTAAGTATGTGTAACAAAAATACGCTAGTTTAGTTTCATTCATACTAGTATAATGGCGACTTGTGATTCCATGAGGTGACTTAATTGGTCACACATAAGAAGGTTTCTCAGTTCTCTTGCTTCGACATGCTTGGTTTCACTTGTTATTAAGCAGTAAAGTTTGGTCTCTCGTACTTCATTGACGTCATATGCAAGCAGCTCAGCCTGCAGTAAGAAGTAAGCCCCCTATCTCCCTGTTCTGGCTCAGCTTATACACACTGCGCATTTTCTCAGCAGGTCACCGGGAAGACCGTGAGCGTTTGCAACACATGGCATAGCTTCGTTCAAGATCTATAATGGTTCAGGATTGATACTTGCGTACTTGAAGAACAGTAGCGTATCTAGGCGGGAGGTCGATGACTTCACGCATTTAATGCTTAATTCGCTTATCGTGCAGCGATAATTTCCGATGTTGCTTGCATGTCTGCCGGTTATGATATGAGGGCCGCTGATTTTGTGGTCAACGTTGCACTTTTTTAGGTTACGAGGTTATCAATCGTCTGCTGGAACATTTCCGTAGTTCGCAAGAATCTTTTCTTTTCTGTGTATCCATTAAACTTTCAAACTTGCGTGGCTGAGTCGTAAGTTATGATTCCTCCGCTACGCGTTCATTTATGAAATATTTTTGGCTATTTGGAATGAATGAGAGAAGCATTGTGACCCAGCGACAGGCTTGCGTGAGTACTTTAGCACTCTGAAAAGGCCGATGTATTTCGTCACAAGCTTTCTGTTGTCATACACAAGCATACTTTAGCTATTCTTAGGTTTTGCTCTCAGAACAAAGCAATTTCAGGAACCTCGTCACTCCGGAACCCGGTCAATGTTTGGTCGGAGGCATTAATTTAAGCTCTACGAAGTCTTTGGAATCTAACTACTATACTAACGATATCTTCCAGCTCTCCGTTCTCAATTTATTACACTTTGATATAAGTACGTCCAAGTATTTTAAATGACTTGGTACATTTAAACAATTTGAACAATTTATTTAAAACAAATGATACATGAAGAACATTTTTTCTTACGACTATAACAATTGAAAATTTAAATACGGTCATTTATGAGCCCGAATGAGTTCAGCGTCTTCTAGAGCGTCATATCAAAACGCTATTCTTGACAATACAATTACGTTTAAGCTAGTAAATTTAACCTAGTAGCCCGCTAGACTGATCAATGTAGGGGTTCACTCAAAATTCGATTTTTTATTTAGCCATACTTTTTTAAATGAGCCATTTGAGAACGTAACATCACAGCTAAATATTTTACGGGTTTTTGTTACAAAATCTTCCAAACCACTGTTTATTCACAATTTTTTATATTTTCAGCGCAAATCAATCAATTCGGTTTGCAGGCGTCAGTGTCTGCATTTGATATTCTTTCTTCTATTTTTGATATATTAGTCTTTGTTTCCATCACGGGGAGAAATGCTTCTCGGATGGGCAGCAAGACTGAGATCACAGCCATAAAAATTGCTGTGTCTCTGAGCTAATTATTGAAGAATAAACGGAAAAACTTCAATTCTCACTTTTCCTCTTTATTTTTTTAGTCTTTTCATGACATATTATTCATTTTCATACCTATACTACTTTTCGTTTTTTTAGCTTCGTTCATGGGATTTCTGTTACTGAAGACCTGCGTAGTTGAGTTTGCTTAGTTGACATAGATTTTGTCTGCTGTCACGAAAATAGTTATCTGTAATTTTTTATGTTGCTAGTATTTACAATATCTTTAAGAGACTCGTTTGCGTACTTTATCACGGCTTTAATCAGCGTATGTATAAATTTTGAAGGGTGAAACCTCGTCACATGTAGAGTTTTTAGTGCCAACTCCTAGCTGTTGACATCTTGTCGACATTCATTGTGCGGACGACCACTGCAATGCGGTCGATTGAGCGCGTTACTCCGATGCATGGTGTTTACTGTGACAGTGTTGTGGGAATCTGACGTGAGGCATACTTCTCAGTGCTGACTCAGCTTTTTTGCTGATTAGGCAGCGCGTAAGTGCAGTTTGATAAGTCTTCTGGAGAAGTACATGTTTTTTGTGTCATACGTCCCCTCAGGGGGATACAACTATTGTATCTATGGGAATTAGCACTCCCAGGGAGAAAATGTGTGAAGGCCCAAGCTGAGAGTTAGGTAGGCCTTCTTTTTGTTGAAGTAAAATATTTTTGTTTCGATAAGGACCATCATTTTTTCGGCTTCATTTTTTCAAAAACAAGACAGCAGCGTTGTCCTGTTTTTAGCGCCTACTACTTCCTTCTTCGACTTTGATCTTGATTCAAAATCTTCATTCTCAACATACTGTTTCTATGCCCTTTCTGCATAGATTTTGCGTTCCCTTAACTCCAGACTAAATGGCTCCTTCCTCCTTCCTCTCTTTGGATCGCCTTTGTAGCGGATAGGGAGGCTTAAACTAACTAATCAACTAAACTAAACTGTATCATATGTGAACTTTCCTTAAATTTGTTTTGATGCATTATCGAAAGCATTTTTCTCGCACTACGATTTGGCGCAGTTAACCAGCGATATTTTCCGAATGAATATGAATTTTTGTGAGTTATACAGTTGAGTGTATTCGATTTGCTTGATCTCGTGACCGAATCTATCATTTTCATTACGTCTCTTTTCTAGCATGCCATGTTAAGACATTGGGTTAGATAATTTAGAACTAATATTAGTTCGACCAGCAGTAAAATACTGAAAGGTGATTAATGTACTTTTTAGAGTTGATATTTTTCGTTATCAATCCGTGCTTAACCTCAAATCTTAAGAATCCTTCCTATCATTTCAAATTCGTATATATTTCACCAAAAAATACAGTGAATTGAGAGTCGCATAAACGATCTTATCTTATCCCTCTTCGCTCAGGTGAAACACGGGGCCAGCTGTGCTAGAAAACAAAGAATAAACGCTAACAGAATTCTTATGATGTTGAATTGAAGGGAATGAGTATCTTTCTGTGAGGAAGTTCATTGTGTGTGATATTCTTCTTTTTGTCTCCGCTGTTTTTGATAACAAAGCCGTAGACGGGCATAAGCTCATTGTAAGTTAAAGTTTAGAGTAGGCTGATGGGAAGAATGCGAATGAACTTAGCTTATTCCTGTAATGTAATCCCAAATGCGTGGGCGAATGTGATGTGCGTGTGGCAATTTTTGACATAGGCGCGAATATCATGGGCATGCTCCAATTTTAAGGGCCAGTACAAATTGCATGTGCGTGGACAAATTTAATACAATCTTATTCCATAGAATAAGATTCCTGCGTGTGTACAATTGTCATAAAATTACAGACATTTCAAGTACACTCACCAATTCCAGAAGCACACGCAAATTCTACTCGCTTACAACTCGCGTGTTTGAACAAATTTATCATACGTGAACGAATATCACGTGCACACGAATCTTAGCTCGTGCGCACACCCTGAGAGCTTGTACGAATTTACTCTCCGTGTGAGAATTGCGTGCACCTGACAATACCTGCAGTGCGTGACGACGCTCTGCTGCGGTGATGTTTTCACGGAATCACGGCCTCCTACCCAACCACTGCAGCATTAACTCGATTGGAATTCACACGCTGCGGGATTTTAACAAATTTGCTTGTTCAAACAATTCTGGTTTACTTATGTTGTGAACGGTAAACTCAATTGTAAACTCAATGTTATAAGCAGTAACCTCTATGTTCTTATCAGTAAACTCGACACCGGCTTCCAGGCCGGTGTCGAAAATCAAGCAGTGTAAAAAACTGTGGTTTTAAAAAAAAATATCTATCGCAGATTCTGTAGAGAAATTGTTGGTTCGATAGTATTTCCGAAAAGCTCTGACCATGGTCATAAGAAATAATTTATTCACCGTCAGTTAATTGTTGTTGTAATTATTGGTAGTCATACTTAGGCTCGTATGCTCTGTGATGTAGAATAATATCATTCAATTATGGTTGTTAGCATTCGGAAGCCACTTTCTCGAAAAGCATATTAATAAACTCATCAATTATGTAGTAGGTATTTCTGACCAAAATGATTCATGGGAACAACAAAATTATTTTACATTCGCTAGAACCAAGCGTCTTAAGTTAAGCAAATAAACTTGAATCGAAATAAATAATTTCGCTTTAAAAAAAACAGTTTTACTTCGTTACAGGCAGCTGTAAATCAGCTAAACTTGCTAACCAACGCAAAATACAGAAGCGTTTGCGTTTGATAGCATCGGTAAATTTGTACGACAACAGCGCAGAACAGCACTGGCTCTGGCAACAGGGAGGATAAAGAAGGCTTTGTACAAAATTCACGAGCTTAATGTTCGCGACCCGCCTGAGGTCTGAGAAATCAGCGACCCTTGTGACAGTTTCTGCTGCTTTATAAAGTTCCAAGTGCTTCCTGTTTTTAGAAACTTGACTTACATGCGATTTTTTTATGTCATTCTCATTATTGAATACAAAATATCTTACCTGACGAAGGACGCCATGTGTCAGCTGATCGATTGTGTAGGTACTGCTGAGCTCAGTCAACGGCGTCTCCGTTCGGCCCGGTTACAGTAGCACCTCAGTACTCTTCTGATCCTTATAGCTTCTTACGTTTGTGTCACGTGCTGAAAATAATGGTTAATTGTGAGTGAAGGTGTTGTGTTTTATATCAGAGCAAATCGAGTGTTATTAATACATTTATCATTCGTTGTGGACATCTTTACAGTGAGTTGTGTGATCCAGACGTACGATTAGAACTTGTCCGGTGGAGCTCATGCTCCACGCCTCGTAGTAGGTGTTTTATTAATTTCTTGTGATGGTTACTCAATGAATAAACGTCGTATTAATTGAATGATGCATCACAAGCGCCTCGTTGTGGAAGATGTCCTGTTATCAATTATAGAAGAATGTAGTGTAATTATTTCCATACTCTCAGACATTGTTAAGTGAAGGTGGTAATAACGATAGTCGTACACACACAGCGTGAGAGGAAAACTGGTATCTGGTTATTTTTTCAGTTTGAATTCTAAGAACTTTCAGCTTAGGTAACTATCAAGAGTTTCATGTTGAAGCTGGTTTTCCAAGATTGGAGTCATACGATCGAACCTCATCAAAAAATATATGTTTGCCTCCTGATATCAAGCTATTATTCTTTTTGAGAAAACTTTTGTTGCTCACTTTATAAAAGTATCGCTGCAGTATAGTTGAAACATCTCCGTGTGAACTTTTTACCGTATTTGAGATAAATATTTTTTCGTTCGGAAGAAAAATTTATGAAAACTCTGCAACACATTGTCGAAAGGATAAGCACTAATGCTGGTGGATATCTAGCTTAGAGAAAGAATAAACTTAGAATTACGGCTTCCACGAGAAGTTACGCATTTTAATTTCGTTCAGTAATTACGATGAAAAATACTGAACAGCCCCAATTCAGTCTTATGAATTTCATTAACTGCATTCTACCTCCGTCGCTGTCACTAGCTTATGAATTCATTTAATTTCCCATGTTAATTAGTTAACAACTCAGTGATATGTAGTGTAGATAGCTCTCAACTGAGAATGTTAATTCGAAATTTCAAGCAGCATAATCATGAACTATTTGCATAAGTTAACTCTTATGGTTCAGTACTGCCTCGTGTTTTCAGTACTGAATATTAGAATATTTGGTATAATAAATGCTGGAAATATACATATTTTTTTGTAGAACGCTGTCATGTGTAGTACGCTGCCAAACAAAAGCTTATTCGTAATTTTTTGTGAAATTCAATTAAGAGCATCTATTTCTTTTAACGTCCAAGCTTTATGATTCATGCTACATTGTTGTGTTTTGTTATGCATTTTGTCTCCGATGAACGAAAAAGGTTACCCAGCTAAAGGTATTGTTCCAAGAAGAAAAACGATTCTGTGATACTTAAGAGTGACCTTCTCGAGCTCTCGTCAGTCCGGCTGTGGTCTTCACAGCGTACGGAAGTAAGGGTGTCGAACTTCTAATCTGCCCCGATCTCTGTGAAGTGCATCGTCCCTATTGCGGCTGCAGTTTCATGCTCAAAAAGTGTTGTGAGGTGAAACTATAATAGAAAGTGTAAAAGTGCGACGTTATTGCTTGTACTTGTCAGTGAAAGTGACGTTTGAACAGGTGGACTTGTCGTTGTGCGTCTGGAACGGCTGAAGGATACATTCGTACATAGAGCTAAATTGATCTGTTAGAAACCGCTCAGAAAGGACGAAGTATTCTTTCCAAGTCATCATTTACTGCTACAAGGATCTTACGTTTGAAGTTTCACCAATCTATGTAGAGACTGTGTTTTAATCTCAGCATTTGAAGTGATGATGTGCAGTATTTAGATGGTCGCAGTAGCTAGGCCTCTCGAAAGGGCCTGATAGGTGCAGGATGGGTATGGTAGGTAGGTCACCCGTCGCAGCGCCTGGTGCATTGCTGGTGTAGTTCAGGGGGAGCTGGGCTCATGTATTGTTGGGTAGGACGAGCAATGTTGTCGTGGTGTCGTGAGTGGCGGCGCATTTTACCGCGCTAATACGCTCGGATTTAAGAGATAGTGGGGAAAATTTTACATGAGGAAAGATGTAGGGGATCAGAGGAAGGAATGTTACTCATTTGTGGAGGAGGGAATGTTACTCATGTGTGGAGGGAATGTTACTCATGTGTGGAGGAGCAGAGGAGGGAATGTTACTCATGTGTGGAGGAGCAGAGGAGGGAATGTTACTCATGTGTGGAGGAGTAGAGGAGGGAATGTTACTCATGTGTAGAGGAGGGAATGTTACTCATGTGTGGAGGAGTAGAGGAGGGAAAGTTACTCATGTGTAGAGGAGGGAA